>JAOBBB020135308.1:0-12732 GCA_025331005.2 Zoanthus gigantus
CACGCTAAAACACGGTATTTTCCGTTACTGTCGCACCTTTTTGGATTTTCTCTCGCATACTTTTTTGCATTGAATAATAAAGCAGAACATGAACCGATATTCTTTTATGTAGAATACGCGCAAGTGTAGCTTTAGGTACAAGGTCTTATTCAAGAGTTTTTCGTACGGTTTCTTGGAGTTGTATGGCGGTTTGAATGCTTATTCTTATACTATCGCTGATGAGCTGTGGCGGTGCATCTACGAGATCTTGTGGCGAAAGAAAAAGTGAGACAAGTTTGTGTGCGCGGATTTTTCCTATCCCAGCAACAGAGGTGTATAGCGAGAGTTCGGCAGTCTTTGTTTGTTTTTCTGAACGAAAATTGGTGGCAAAGCGGTGTGCTTCATTTCGCACGGCTTGCAATAACCTACTTGCGGGATGACTTCGAGACAGGCTTAAAGGCGATCGCCCTTGTGTTATTGATGAAGTAGTCTGCGCTTTAGACTTAGACACTGTAGGAAAAAAAATTTTTTCGTACTTCTTTGCAAGTGAGATGAGAGGTACAGATATTTCGAGAGCATGGAGTACTTCTTGCACGCTGTTTACCTGACCTTGCCCGCCATCTATGAGAATAAGACTTGGTAGCGTTTTCTTCTCATTTTTCAGGCGCGTGTAGCGGCGCGTCACAGCCTCTTGCAAGGCAGCGTAGTCATCCACCTGTCCTGAAGCAAGTGTTTTGATAGTAAAATGCCGGTACTCACGTGGTTGTGCAACGCCATTTATAAAGCAAACCATCGAGGCAACCGTATGTTTACCGGCAAGGGTGGCAATGTCAAAACCTTCTATGTATGTAGGAAGTGAGGCAAGTTCTAACACTTGTTGTAGCATGCGTACTCCACGAGCATTGCCGCATTCTTGCCTCTTCCGATTCAAAAACTGCTGTGCGTTTTCTAGGGCAAAGCCCATCGTCTGCACTGCATGCATGTCCTTAGGCACGCACATGTTTATGCTGTACCTCTCGTGTAACACACACCGCAGTTCCTCAGAGACCTGCGCAGAGATAAACAGCGTCTTCGGTATAACACTGCGTGTTTCATAATAAGAAAGAAAAAACTGTTCAAAAGGTTCATACTGAGCATCAAAGACATAGACATAAGTCGTGCTACTGTCCACCACGGCGCCGCCCCTGAGCAATAAGGTAGTTATACAACCCATATCGTCATCCACCTTGTATGCTGCATACTCGATAAAGGTGTTTTCATCCTCGCCATGTCCCACAACGCGCTGCCTGTGCTCAATTTCTTCAAGTGCTAGCAGCAGGTCTCGATATTTCTGCGCCTCTTCAAAGGCAAGTTTTTTCGCGTGCTCATGCATAGCAAGCGTGCATTGTTTTTTTATGCCCTTAGTCTTGCCTTGCAAAAGGCGGTGCACCTGCTCTATGCGATTCCGGTACTCCTGTTGCGTGGTCTTGCCTGCGCATACGGCTGCGCAGCGCCCAAGATAAAAGTATAGACATGGGTGCTTGCGTGTTTTCATGGTATGACAGCGCCGTAAGGGGTAGTGTTTTTCTATAAACTGCAGGTACTTTTCGACCAGTTGTACATTGAGATAGGGTCCGTAGTATACACTTCTGTCTCGCACAAGCCTGCGTGTTTTAAATACGCGCGGGTAGTCTTCGGCAGTCACACGTATGACGGGAAAAGTCTTGCCATCCTTCAACAACACATTGTACTTAGGCTTGTGTGATTTTATGAGGTTGTGCTCCAAGAGCAGCGCCTCATGCTCACCATCTGTTACCATATATTCTATGCTGCTGACATGCTGCATAAGCACCTGCACCTTGCTGGTGCTGCGCAGGCTAAAGTAAGATTGCACGCGTTTCTTCAGATTCTTTGCTTTGCCAACGTATATGACAATACCTTCAGCGTCTTTCATAATATACACACCCGTATGCATCGGGAAAAGTGCCACTTGTTCTTTTAATACTTCATTGTTGTTCGTTGCCATGGATGTATGTTTATTGTAGCCCGTACGGGCCACAGAGAAAGCATGTAATTTTGAGGCATATAGGGTGATGAGCTTTAGAGGTATACGCATCGAGCAGCGCGCCCCGTGCATTACTCATCCTCCCACAATAATACGGAATATGTAGAATAATGTCACTCCATCATTCCTTAGACTTCTTATTTAAACAATTTATTCTCTAACAGTGCATTATATAACTAACTAATCATGGGCTTGTCTGATAAACTAGATTTATGGATATTGCGTATAATGACTTGGATACAGTGGACACATTTGAGAAGTTAAAGAGTATTCCACGATATTGCTATACCGCCTTTTCGGGCAGAGTAGCTGAGTACGATATTGCTGGTGCGAACTACCGATATAACTTTGCTGCCAAATCAGTCGATAGTGCGATAATGGAAGTGCTTTATGCGCTGGGACATGAGCAACAAATTCTCGAAAAATACCACGCATTACTTGAGGGCCATGTTATGAATACGAGCGAAGAACGCATGGTGTTACACCATGCTTTACGTGGTCAGTTGCTAGAAAGCATTGTGAAAGATGGCCGAAACTATAATCAATTTTACAAAGATGAGCGAGAGAAAATACGCGAATTTGCCACAGAAGTGCGAGAGGGACGTATAACTGGTAGCACGGGCGCACCTTTTATAAACTTTGTACAAATTGGCATAGGCGGTTCAGATCTAGGTCCGCGTGCCTTACATATTGCGCTCCATGAGTATGTGCACACACACTGGCCTCACAACAGTATGTATAAGTCATATTTTATAAGTAATGTAGATCCAGATGACCCCGCAAGTGTACTGAAACACTGTGCGCCTAAGAACACACTTTTTATTGTTGTTTCTAAAAGTGGAACCACACAAGAAACGCTGACAAACGAAGCCTTTGCTCTACAGTGGCTTGAGGAGCAAGGGGGCATATCAAATCCAAAGAAACATATTGTCGTTGTTACATCTGAAACCAGTCCCATCGCCAATTCTGATGAGTATTTGCGTTCATTTTTCATAGATGACTTTATAGGTGGACGATATTCGGCAACCAGCGCAGTGGGGCTGTGTATACTAGACTTATCTTTTGGAGATAAGATAACCGATGACGTTCTACGTGGTGCGCATGAATGTGATCGGGCGAGTCTAGAGGCAGATTTCAGCAAAAATGCAGTGGCAACGGATGCGCTAATAGGTGTGTATGAACGTAATATCTTAGGTCTACCCTATACGGCAGTTTTGCCCTACAGTCAGGCACTTTCTCGTTTTCCTGCGCATTTGCAACAACTAGACATGGAGAGCAACGGTAAACAAGTAAATAGGCACGGTAACGAATTACATTATTCTACCGGACCTGTGTTGTTTGGCGAGCCGGGAACTAACGGACAGCACAGTTTTTATCAGTTGCTTCATCAAGGAACCGACATAGTGCCCTTGCAATTTATAGGTTTTACGCATTCTCAAAAAGAACTAGACATGAATTTTCACGGTTCTACAAGCCAGCAAAAATTACTTGCAAACCTGGCCGCACAAATAATTGCCTTCGCCTTAGGGCGCAAGTCCGACAATCTGCACAAAGCCTTTAAAGGTAGACGTCCATCTAGCTTGCTGTATGCACCGCAACTGACCCCCAAAACTCTAGGTGCTCTGCTTGCGCATTTTGAAAACAAGGTCATGTTTCAGGGCTTTTTGTGGAATATTAACTCCTTCGATCAAGAAGGCGTACAACTGGGCAAGATGCTTACCACCTCAGTTTTGAAAAAACAGATGTCGGAAGAACTCGCAGCCTACGTCGACTTGTTGAATATTTTTTAATTGCGTTGCGAAAATGTTCTGTGACTTTAAGTATTCATTCACCATACTCCCATTCTTCGGTTTCTCTTATCCCGCAAAGCGCGCATAATGTACGTCACATACGACTATCATAGACATTTCCATAAAGCTCGCAAACCCACTGTGTAATCTACATGTGAACTTACAATAATATGCAATACAATGGATAAGGATAACCATGGATTATACGTGATGCACGAATAGATGTGTACGCACGCATATAAGATCCACAACAAGTCCAATATCAAAATGGAGTGCTATATGACGTATAATTTTTCTGCTGGACCTGCGGTTGTATTTACGCCTGTTTTAGAGTGCATGCAACGTGAGTTTGTAAACTACGAGAATGCAGGGTATTCTCTCTTAGAAGAGAGTCACCGTAGCATACGTTATGGTCGAGTGCATGAGAAGGCCATAGCTCTGCTGCGTGAATTGCTGATATTACCCGAGAGTGAGTTTGAAGTGTTACTCTTGGGCGGTGGCGCAACTCTGCAGTTTTCCATGCTACCTTATAATTTTCTCCCTTGTAACAAGTCAGCACGTTATATTATCACGGGCACATGGGGAAAGAAGGCTCTTACTGACGCACAGGCACTTGCAAGTCGTTGTGGCATGAGCGCAGATGCCGTGTGCACCCTATATCACAATGCAGATGGATGCTACACGGCTATACCACAACATGATGACATTGCCTCATGTGAAGCAGAGTCAACAGCGTATGTGCACATAACAACTAATGAAACAATAGACGGTGTCCAGTGGAAGACTGAGCCTCATTTTGGTGACACGCCCTTGATTGCAGACATGTCTAGCGACATTGCGAGCAGGGTGATGAACACACACGCGTATTCTTGTTTTTATGCGGGCGCGCAAAAGAACATAGGCGTTGCAGGTGTCACCGTAGTTGTACTACGCAAGTCTTTCTTAGAACGCGCTGGAGACAACATGCCCTCATATTTATCATATAAGTTACATGCACGGCAAAAGTCGCTTCACAATACGCCTCCAGTCTTTGCTATATGGGCACTCTCTTTGGTACTGGAGCACATGCAATCTTTAGGTGGCATGACCGCCATTGAAGCATTAAATAAACAGAAGTCCGCTCTACTTTACCAATGTATAGACAACTCGGACGAGTTTTTTCGATGTCCAGTAAAGAAACCTCACAGATCTGCAATGAATGTTGTCTTTCGATTACCCACAGAAGAACTTGAAACTCAGTTTCTCCAAGAGGCGAGCAATGAGCAACTACTAGGCCTTAAAGGACACCGTAGCGTCGGCGGTATTCGCGCTTCACTTTACAACGCCATGCCTCACGCAGGAGTAGAAACGCTTGTTTCATTTATGGAGCAATTTTACAAACAAAACAGCTAGGCAGAAACGTGATGATGTAGCCTCACTCAAGTTGTAGTCTACCTTCGTACTCGTTTTTTACCCATGAAAATAAGCCGACCATTCTGCTTTCAAAGCTATTGGCTATGATACCGCCAAAGAGCACGGCAATCCCTTTCACGCGCACAGAACCTATGCCATATATAAGCACTCCTTCATCAGTGCGAAGAATACGTGAAGCACTAAGCATATTGTAGGGATCGACCGCCTTTATGCCTTTGTACATTATCGAGCTCATATTGCTACCGGTGAAAGACATGTGCGCTCTGTCATACGAGTAATCATAATAAGAAACAACATTGCCAAAGGGGGGCATGTCTTGCAAAACCGTTATAATCTGCTCCTGTGGTTGTTGTAATGATTCTTTGAACGATAGATCTTTCTTCTCCATAAGAGCTTTATATACAAGGAGACTTAAAGGTTGCATCGTGTTTATAGGGCGCAAGTTAACCTCTGAAACTACCTGTTGTGATGACAAAAACAAAGGATAAATATGACCTTTTTTTATGTTTCGGTAGCGTATAGTCACAAAGTTTTCGAAGTCTCGAAAATAATTAAAAATGCTTACCATAGCTAGAAACTGCTTCTCATAATTTTTTTCCGCAATAAAATAAAGTATCTCGTACAAAATGGTAGGATTCTCGGTGCGTACAAAGGTTTCTATGGATTTGAAACACTCATGCTGAGGCATATACTGTAGGCGTGTTTTGTCGTGTGAGCGGCTTGTGTACGAAAGCATCTCACCGCTACGCAAAATTTTCACCTCATCTTCTAAGAGATGTTGCGTTATCTTATGAAAGGAAAAAATCTTTGAAGCTGTATAAGAGTTTTGCGAATATCCAAGAAGATTTGATATAGTTATAAACAAGAACAGTAAAAGCACAATCTTTTGTATTTGCATTTATTACAATATACTATAAAACTGTGTTTTTAAGCCTTAGCTTCAATGTTTATGAGAAAGTTATTTCAAGCTTTTACAATCTGTATAGACTATCTATTACTCATCTTTGCTATTTCTGTAGTGCTGTGGAGCCGAACTCCGAGCGAGATAGCCCCCTCCATAATATATCTACACCTTCTCGTCTTTGCGCCTCTCTTCCTAGGCTGGATTCTCATATTCTTCCTCTTTAACCTTTACACTTTTGACTTTCCGCTTCGAATGACACGGCTTTTTATTGCTGTAACAATCAATGTATTTTGGTCTTCTGTAGCATTTTACATTTTTCCCATTTTTAGCCTCGCCCCTAAAACAAACTTGATCCTCTTAGCATCCCTTGCCGTCATTCTGATTTTCATATGGCATAGAATAGTCGACTATGTTTTCATTCTTGTCTTACACAGTCACGAAATAATGCTTGCAGTTTCAGACGAAGACTCCTTAAATCTGCTATGCATATTACAGCAAAACACACGATACAAATACACCGTTATCGGTGTACTCACCAATGCATCTTATTATCAATCAGTCGAAAAAGTATGTAACTCAGATAAAATTTTCACCGACATACAATCATTTGAAGAAAAAATTACAAACAGTTCGCTACAAACCATTATTTGTTCTGACTGGTGGTTCTCGCAACTCTACACTTCTGTATACAAAATGCTACCGCGCAAAATACGTATGTTTCACACCATAAGTTTCTACGAAAAAGTCTTCGGTTATATCCCTGTACACTCCACAAACGAATACTGGATTATGTCAAACATCGACGTTGTATCACGCCGAAGCTATGACGTTATAAAACGTATACTCGATTTATTATTCTGTGTTGTAATACTACCCATAGCCCTACCTCTATGCACATGCATTGCTATTGTAATATATTTCTTTGGTGGCAGAGGCCCCGTTTTCTTTGCTCAAAGACGCGTAGGACAAAACAATAGCGAATTCACTCTCATCAAATTTAGGACAATGCATACAAACGCAGAAAAAGATGGGGCACAGTGGGCACAAAAGTATGACCCCCGAGTTACAAAACTAGGCCGCTTTCTACGCATAACACGCCTAGACGAGCTACCACAAATAATAAACATACTCAAGGGTGAAATGAGTTTCATAGGACCCCGCCCCGAGCGCATGGTTTTTGTCGAACAACTTACCAAAAAAATACCGCATTATCAAATCCGACACATAATAAAGCCGGGTCTCTCAGGTTGGGCACAAATAAACTACAAATATACCAATTCGATACAAGATGCTGTGAAAAAAGTATCCTACGATATTTTCTACGTCAAGCGCATGAACATCATCTTAGACATATATATATTTTTTCGCACCATCATTATTGTGCTCACCGCACGTGGTCAATAGTGTCTGAGAGTGGGCGTTGCTCATGTGTAAAAAACTTAAAATTCCTATGTATTGTAAAAAAACCGAGTAAATTTTATGTAGCGTTAGATGTTCAAATATCTCTTCATGCCACCCTGTTATTTATTACATAATCGGGCTGACTGGATTCGAACCAGCGACCCCAAGTCCCCCAGACTTGTGCGCTAACCAACTACGCTACAGCCCGTAATGTCTACGAATTTATTAAAAATTATATCTTTTGACAACCATGTTACGTAATGCTTACGAAACTGTAGCTGTCGACTCTCCATTTGCAAGCAAGTGTTGTGTTGTCCACCCTTCTTCTAAATTCACACACTGACACGCCACATGCTCTTTAATATTAATAAGTATAGGTCCCAGCAAGTTACATGTAACAGTTTCTACAGGACTGCGCATCGTTACAATAGCAAAAACCATAACATCGTTAGGATCGGGATTATGCAAAAAATCATAATCTTCTTCTTGTACGTTAAGCACATAATCTGAACGCACCAAATATGGGTTTACAAGATAAAAGAACTGTTGCTCATTAGGAAATGCTGAAAGAACCATCAAAGGACCTTCTTCAAATATCTGAAGCACATATTGCTTTTGTGCCTCAAATCCTATAATGCCTCTCGAAAAATTGAGGTGTAATGTTTGTTCATGCCCAGACAATACAGTAAGTTCTTCTTCACTTCTTGCAACTGACGATGGATATGCTACTATCATGTAATCTTAGCTCCCTATTGTAAATGATTTAATAAACTCGTGCTCATAACACGCGAACTCACAGCATAAGCTGCATCTCGCGCCAAAGACAACTCAGACATTCTACGTATGGCATCAGTTATATCTACAGCAATCTGATTGTCTAATTGCCTTGTGATGTTTGGAACATCTTTTTCATCCATACGTCTATAGACAATATCTAGACGTTCTGTAACCGCACCTATCTTACTTAAGTTGTTCAAGACAGATGACATGCTTCCATCAATAGCGGCGAGAGCCTTGCCTCCAATGTCGGCATAGTCGTCTCCGAACATAGAATCCCTAAGACGAATAAGACTATCAAAAACCGTTTCTTCAGAGACTGTCGTATTCGGCGCAAGGTTGTACGGCGGACTATTGAAATTTATAACTCCCAAGTCTTGAAGAACCTGCCCTTGTGCATCGCTGAGCCACATTTGCTCAGCGTCATTCGTCTGTATGCTAAGTCCGCCACTTACAGAATCCACAAAAGCTTGTACATTACTCACAGAGGCATTAATCTTATCTATAATCGCATATACGTTATCACCTTGTGAAACTGAAATATCTATCTTGTTTATAGTAATAATTGAGTCCTCTGGAACACCGTATTCAAGTGCATTAAGACTGCTACGCACTTGCGTCTTGCTGGACCAGAACATTTTACTCCCAGCAATATTTCGCTCAACCGTATCCACATCCGAGACGCGCACGACACCTTGATCGTTAGAACCCAGATATTCGACACCATTTATAACGTCTTTGTGCATACGATTAGAAGCTATGCGTAGACCAAAAAAAGGTGGTGAGTTGGTGCGTGTACCACCAAATATATATTGTCCATCGGAATTTTGCGTATTCGCAAGTGCATATAAGGCCTCTATGTGCTCATTGACACTCTGCGCCATGTTCTGTCTATCAGGTGCCGTGTACACCCCGTTTGCGGCGCGCACTGCAAGTTCCCGCGACTTCTGCAACAAGTCTATCACGTTGCGTACATAGCCTTCGGTAAATTGCAGTGTATCGTAAATTTGCCTGTTCTGCTTAATAAAAACACTCTTGCGCGTTAACACTGATGCATAGCGCGTAGCGTGCGAAGCAGCACTTGGATCTTCACTCAAACGCTGAAGCTTATCACCCGTGGAAAGTTGATTTTGTATGACATTTGATTCTGTCTCACGCTTTTGTATTGCGCTACGAACATCGTTATGCGTTTTGTAAAAACTTATGCGTCCAAACATAGTACCTCCTTAAAATTCTCAGACCATGTTCAAAAGTGTTTCGTACGTTGTATTAACATATGTCAAAAACTGTGCAGATGCTCGATAAGCAGTCTGATATTTTATCATGTTCTGAAGCTCTTCATCTAAATTGACCTTGGAAATAGACGCTCGCTCATCCCGCAGTTTATTCATAATAAGTTCATGAGTTTCCTTGTGCACCAAAGCCTCCTGCGCCCTACTTGAAATAGACGCAGTCGTATCGGCAAAAAAATCTTCAAAAGACTGCCCCTGTGAAAATCCAGTATCCGCAATACGTAGACGCGCAATTTCAGAAGCTATTGCTCCATTGCCTGTATCAGCAATACCGTCTTGGCCATAAGAGGCCGCAGCAACTTCGCGTGGATCGCGCATAATGTTTTGGTTTACCGTGATAGAAGCGGCGGGATCAATAAAGGGTGCTACGCCATAAGAGTCAGATTCAAGCGTCAAGGCTGCATCGGCATCTTGCCATGAATATGCACCTTCGGCACCAGGCGCAGAAAGTAGACCTGCATAACCTGCTAAAAATTCGCCACTGTCCTCCAAAGAACGAATAACAAAATCCGGATTATTGACATCGCGTGAAGCGGTGGCACGTATAACCAACTTGTTTTCATGATCAAAGGCCGCAACAACCTCTGCACCACTTGCATTAATCTTATTCATTACATCTTGCACTGTATCGCTACCATTATACGCAACCTCAATAAGTTCATCACCTTGCGTGGCAGGTAGACGCATTATGCCTGCAAACCCCACATTCTCTGTAGGCTTTAAGACATTGCTACCGCTTATTCTATAAAGCCTTGTTTGATCAAAGCCATCCTCTTCATCTGCATCATAGTTTCCCAGCGCATTCAATACTGCAGGCTGTTCTACAAAAAAATTCTGATTTGTAGTTTTATTTAAAGAAACGCCCGTTCGATGCAAGGCATTGGTCGTATCAACAAGGGTAATAGTAAACGTATTAAGGTTCTGTATTTCAGTACGTACATCCTCGTCCCGCACGCGTACAAGCGCAGCAAGTTCTCCACCAAAGAGGTCTACATCATCCTGCGTATCACTCCACAACACCGTATGCGTAGAGGTATTGTCTGCATTTCTACCTACTTCAAACTCACGGGCAACATGCCCTTGAACAAGCACCTTACCATTGGTGTGTATCAAAAACTCATCTGGGTCACGCCTATCCACCGTAATATTAAGCAATATCCCTAATTTATCTACCAACAAATCACGTGCATCCAGCATATCATTGGGAGAATCGCCCAAGACTTCAGACTCTTTTATTTTTTTATTAAGCGCAGCAATGTCAGCTGTATATTGGTTAATCGTATCAACAGTAACAATAACTTCTTGGTCGAGCACCGAACGCAACTGCGTAAGCTGCTGGTGTCTATCCTGTACAGCAGATGCCAAAGTATCCGCGCGTTCTAGTAATACAATGCGAGACGCATTTTGATCCGGAAAAGTCGCAACCTCTTCCCATGCAGCCCAATAAGCGTCCAGCATACTGCGTACAGAACTATCGCCAACCTCATTGTATATTTCAGACAGGCGATGGATATACTCATTACGCTTTTGCCAAAAGCCTTCTTTGTGCAACTGCGATGCTATAGTATTATCAAGCAGCTCATTGCGCTGTCTCGTAACACTAGCTATATCCACACCTTGTCCTATATGTCCCGGCGTTTCTGAACGCCCTATACCCGGTGCATACAATGCATATGTAGACACAAGCTGAACGCGTTGCTTAGAATAACCCTCAGTGGCAATGTTATTAAGATTGTGACCTACGGTGTTTAAGCCTCGCGTCTGCGCAAAAAGACCGCGTTTTGCAATTTCAACACCGCTAAATGTAGAATGCACAATACTCCTCCACCAACCTACGCATTATATGATATGAGATGTAAGTCGCTACATTTCTTTTCCGGCGAACCATCGAGAGTATAAACACTTACCCCACTACCCTCATGAATGTTTGAAAAAAAATTTTGATATTCTTCGACTTTCGTTTTGAAATACATGTCTATCATCGTAATTTTGTGAGCAATATAGGCATATCGCTCTACACAAGAACGTCCTAATGTGACAATGTCACAAGAAAACGCATAATGCTTTGCAAGCTTACGTAAGGGAATACACTGCGCATTACCCGCATCCATACTCATGCTGGTCTGCAAACCATGAATGCCTTTATGCGCTTCAAGTATTTTTTCAATGTGGCTCCTATTTTCAAGTTCCTTGGTAACAAGCTCACCATTAACCATACGAGAAAAAAGCGAGTCATAATACTGCGCGGTAGAAGCAAGTAACCGATGAAATGATTTCAACTCTTTTTCAAATTCGATGGTAGAAACTTCAGATAATACACTCATACTATGTTCATCGGATTAATTAGAATGAATTAAAACTTTTTATTAAAATAAATGTATGAAATTTTGTGCTGAGCACAAGTTATTTCGCATTGGGTGTATACTGATTGGCACTATCACAAAGTTTAACATAAAAAATATACACTAGGTTAATTGTACCTTAAACTTTATATATGTGTAAAAAAGAAAGCTTCCTCTTGAAAGTTATCGCCCATACGCTTGAGTGTTTTTAGAACAAGGTGGCTAAAGCATCACGCTTTTTATGGAAGAAATGTCGCCTTCCATACATCATTTTTATAACTACCCCTATGACCACCCATGACATAGAGGCTGTTGTTAAATACCACTGCTTGAAACGTATTTCTCGCACTCCATCCTGCGTAACCTACCTTTGTCCATGTACTGTCATCTTCTAAACTCCATACATCGTTTTTACGACCACGACGACCACCACTAAATCCACCCATGACATAGAGTTTGTCATCAAATACCACCGCTTGAAACCCAATTCTCATTTTCCATGGTGCAGTACCTACCTTTGTCCATGTACTGCCATCTGTTGAACTCCATATATCGTTTTTATAACCACGACTATCATATCCACCCATAACATAGAGTTTGTCATCAAATACCACCGCTTGAAAATTAAATCTCGCACTCCATCCTGCAGTACCTACCTTTATCCATTTAATGCCGTTTTTTGAACTCCATACATCGTTTTTAAGAGCTCTACTACTATCGTATCCACCCATAACATAGAGCTTGTCTTTGAATACCACCGCTTGAAATTTAAATCTCGCACTCCAATGTG
>JAOBBB020135390.1:0-12727 GCA_025331005.2 Zoanthus gigantus
ATCTCACTCGTATCCCGGATGTAGTTTCGTATGGAAAATACGAGTTGTCTATTTTTCCGTAAAACACTCATATCTATATAATAAAATTGAGTATTATCACCTTTAGCTGTTCAAATATATCACCAGGTTGTTGCCGTAGCTATTGTAACTGACATTCTATAAACTTGACTTTAATTTCGTTTCTTAGATTACGAGTGTGCCTTGCAACTATTTGCAGCAACAAGTGGTTCGACTACACAGTTTTGTTTTTCATCCTCCTCAGCTGTGTTTTCTTATCAATGGAAGAGCCAAGTGAAACTGCGTCTAGCAAAGGGGTAATTCTCCTTTAACGTCTGAAAATTGATTAAGAAAAGAACTGCAAGGATTATTTTTCATTGTATTGAATATTAACGTCCAATAAAATTGCCCTATGTTTTTGATTTACTTAGCTGTGCAAGATGTATCTAAAGTTATTCTAATAGAACGTTTTCACACAATCCCTGGAGACACAAAAGACAATAAGCGTAGCGGCCATGTTAGTTACCGAAACAAAAGAAAGAATAAAAATTCTTTTGTTGAGAGTACACCAACATGGCTGCTGCCATGACGTCAGGTGAAAACTCTCTATAACCACTGCTAAACAAAAAAGATTTATTTCAGACAATTGTTTCCGATGAGTTGATATGAAAATTAATTCACAAAAACACATTAAAGTTTTTTTACGAGCAAATTTTGGTGCTGTCATGGCTATGACAGTATTTCAACTTTCTCGACACCCAGAGTAACCTTCAGCAGAGATTGTGTAACAAAAACTGGGATAAAAACAAAAAGTGAAAAATTGCTTATATATAGTAAATATATACAAGTTATCGATTATAATTAATATTATTGTTATCATTATTACTATTATTATTAGTGGTGTGAGATAATGTATCCTTGTTTTTGTTGCTCTTTCAGAAGAGAAAACTTATCGATACCTCTTTGTTCGTTTTTACCATCATTTTCACACTGGAAATGATGATGAAGGTACCAAAGTTGTTGACCATAATATAAACTAGTGTTATTCAATGAGTTGCGCAATTTTTATAAGTGAAAACCAATTGAGCTGCAAGTGAAAGGATCATATGACACTAACGGAAAATCAAACAGCAGAATTATTATCATCAATATCGTTGTCGTTTTAGTTATCTTGTTTTGTTTTTTATTTATGTAATCCTGGTGCTTTAACTTATATCATAATTTTCGTGATCTCACATAAACTGTATGTAGCGTTTACACACTATCAATTTCATCTTGTTGTGGTAGTCTAATTGCATCGACAAATAGCATACCAAGTATCCTTATCGTCACCATTTCATCATTGATATTATCATCACCACCACTACCATCGTTTAATAATATTATTAGCTTGCGTTCGTTACGGAACATTCAAAATACAAATTAAATTTCTTTTAAAGGAAATCCTTCTAGAATTCCATTTTCCAGAGAAACGATTATTTAAAGTATTACACATATTCTGAATTTTTGAGCTCGACGACTGAAACTTTTATTGCAGTTGCCTCTTAGATATTTGAACCGGGTTATCCCAACTATTCTGATATCAAGAGCAGAATGACTGGAAGAGCATTCCAAGTTATACTTAATCAGAATGAATTATAGTTCAAAATGAACGATTCTTCCAAAATATCATGCACATCTAAGCTGGAAAAGTCCTAAACAAACGTACCCTCGATATGACGCTCTATCTGAATAGATGACTCCAACATACAAAACTTAAGTTTTGGATGTTAAATTTTCCAAGAGCAATAAAAATATTCGTAATCTATTTAAGGTGGTTGCAAATGGATTTGTAATTGGACCCAGGACGTATCTTCGAGATGGCTGGAATATCTTAGACGGTTCGTTAGTACTGTTGTCTTGGATTGACGTAGTTGTGACACACACACCACTCAACGCGCCAGGGGTAGTGGGTACTCTAAGGGTCCTCCGTGCGTTCCGAACTCTTAGACCACTAAGGTAACATATTACTAAACATTTTTGTAATGATAACTTACCATTAAAATAAAAAGGAAAAAAAAATAACCACAGAAATTTTATACTTGTGACATTGAAAGAAGTGACTTAGCAGATAGAATTATTTAACCGCTCAAGACTCGATTTCGACACAGAAATATAAGTTTGACTCTGTCCTTGTGATAGCATCATACTAGAGTTAGTCCAAGTGATTTATCTATTTATATTAGTAGAAGCTTTAGTTGGCATCTCTTATGTAATGGATTTGTGTCCCATCCTCTGGAAGATCCAATAAATTGAATAGGTGCTGGAAATACATGTTTGGAAAAACTTTACGTTCATAAGCGAACTAGCCCAAACGTATTTCAATTTAATAAGTCATACAAACAAAGGAGGTTTCCAACATGAGTTTCCATTTGTTACCTAAAACCAAAGAACAAAATTAAGTTGCTCTAGTCTAGATCAGTCGAAGCCAAGCATCTCGAAAATGTTTGTAAATTTAAGGTCGTCATCAGAACTGCGTCCCATGATATCTTTTTTGTCCCACTTTTCCTTAAGTAACCATTGATCTGAGGAGTTACATTAAATTGGAAAACGAGGGTATCATTAAAATTGAATCTCTGAAGGCTATGCTTTGTAGACTTTTGGGCTTTTCTCAAGATCAGAACCATTAAAACCATTCGGAATTTCAAATAATAATAAATGTTTACTATTTACGTTACTACTGACAGAGTTATTCGCAATGCACCCGGCCTTAAATTCCGATTAGTTTTAAAGGTTTGGATCTTGAGAATATTCCAAATATCTACAAACCTTGCGCATAGCCTTTATAGATTCAATTAAAACTAGTCGGAATTTTCAATAATAATAAATGTTTATTATCTATGTTACTACCAACAGAGTTATTCGCCGTGCACCCGGCCTTAAACTAGTGGTTGAAACGCTTTTGTATTCCTTGAAGCCAATTGGAAACACCGTCCTCATTGCTGCAATATTTTTTCTTATTTTCGGAATTCTTGGTGTACAGGTTTGTGTTTCTATAACTATAAATATTAATTTTGCCCCCCCTAACATTCAATTCAAATTAATCCAGATAAACTTGGTATCCTTCGGTAAGTCTTTAGTCGATGGTTAACTGAACAAAACAATTCGAGGGCAGCCACTAGTTATTTTTTCCCTTCACAGAAAGAAGTAGTGGGAAAAGGCATAAGTTGACATCTATTCTTCCTCAATATTTTAAACGCAACCTTAATCTAGGCGGCGTGGTTAACAGATTTGGTATATTAGAGAGCTTAAGCACCGGAAAATTTCTTCACGACGGAGGTCTATTTTCCGTGAGTGGACTGGATCGAGAACGGCGTTTCTGGCGCAAATTTTTTACTTAAGGAGCGCGCTTATCACAACAACGGACGCACGCAGGGTAAAAAGGTGCGAAAATTAACTTTGAAGAGCTCAGTCGTAAACAGACTTAGCTTCAAATTGTAAAACTGGTTACACATACGGCAAGAACATGGAGTAAAAGTCAGTGTTTGTAAAAGTAATTGTAAGTAAATTATTTACTTACAAAGATTTATTGACGATTTGTTTGGTGCTTGAAGCCATTCCTTTGATAAAAAAAACTTCGCAGTTCTGATAGACCAAAACGAAGGCAAAAAGTAGCTTGTAGGCCTCCATGACGATCACCGAGACCGCATGACGTGTTCAGATACGCGACATCTACTGACAGTTTAGTTCCGGTTGGGCTCCGTGACAACAAGAACGCCTGGTGCTTAAGCTCTTTAATTTCGCTACTCGAGGACTGTTACTAACAATACTCTAGTAGCATAACCAATCAGAAAGCGGGATTTGGAGTATAGTCCACTAGTACAGTGATACTAATAATCATTATGATGTATTTAAACATAAAGGCATTACTAAGTTTACGTTTTCAAAAGCTGTTATTTCCAAGTCGTGAAAGTTGACGCCATTACCATTTCCCAACACTCTTCAGCTCTCGAGCCATTTGGCAAAGAGAACAAGGATAACAGCAAGCCACGGAAACAGCATCGTCACATAGATTTCCCTTTGGGATGAAATTAAAAAATGTTCATTAAAAACGAAATCACATATTCTCGAGTGCCAATAAACATTATTCATTTTTGTCAACTGCTGACTCACTCACTTTTACCAAAATCCAGTATTCAGCCTTTATAATTACTTTAGTTTGCCGCACTAGAAGTTTGACATAAACATGGATAATCTCTAGGATCCGAGCTTCTTCTCTTCATTCAAACATTTTTCTTAATCAGACCCTTCTTTAGTTGCTCCCCGCCAGTTCCTGGATGGCTTCAATTTCACTAGATTCGGGAAAACTTCCACCATTTTATTTGGTTTGATAATTTGCAATTTTCAACGCGCGCATTGAAAAGTCATTGTTTTATGGACCAATCACAGGTGCCATTTCAAGCTAAGCATTGCTTAAGAAGTTGGACCAAGGAAGAAAAGCGAGCAACAAAACAATTTTGTTGCGAAAAGTTGAACCACAGTCTACTTTCTGCAACAAGGTTTTCAAACTTGCAACAGACAATTTTATTGGGTGAAAAGTTCTAAAGCACACCTGTAAAACGAGCAATATTAGTCTACAAATTGCTCCGCAACAATGTTTCGCAAAATGTTGGATTGTTTTGCCTTTAGGCCGCGTGCGAAGAATCGTTGTCCTCCGTCTCAGAGAAGGGATCGTAGAGATGGGAGATCATATGGTAGTTACCAGCCTCTCATTGCTCGGTCAAGGTGAATCCGGAAATGATTATATATATATATATATATACATATACACTTTAAATACTTCAGAAACTTTAAAATAACCAACAGGAGCTTGTAAAAAAACAAAAAAGGTTTGCACATGAAAAAAAAAAAAAAAAAAACCCAAAATACTAACAAGGTTTACTTTTAAAAGCTCACCTCGATTCCATGTTCCATTCGTATCTTCGCACGAAGAGTAAAGGGCGCGATCTCACCGCAACAGATTGGATACAGAAGCCCTTCTCCCATTTTGCTTGAGATGCAACAGCAGAGGACTTCAGGGAGAAAGGTGCCTATAATACCTGAAAAATGTAATGTCCCAAAATCAAACATTTAAAGTTTGAAAAACCCGGCGGTTTCTTTTGATATTTTTCACAGTTTTGAAAAATATCAATAATAAAAAAAATGCTCTATCGTTGGGGGGAAGACATTGAATTTTTGGCAAGTTTTTTTCTGAAGCAATATCTTGAACGATACAAACGGAACAGTTTTTATCGTTCCATTTCGTTAGCTCAGGGTTCCTGCAGGTTCCAACTCGGAAAATCTAAGACTTTTTATTATCCCTATCAGTCCTAGTTATATTGAACATTAAATTCTCCCAACTTGAGTCCATACTTTTCATTGAATAAGTTTGAGATAGTTTTACTTTTAATCTTCAGTAGCTTTCTTTGTTTGAACGCTAGCGCTCCAAGCGTCAGTTTCCATCAGTATTTACATGCAAACAGCTTCAACATTTGATTCAAATGTCCATTCGATTTTATCGAAAAACAATGTTTTAAAAAACCGTTTATCTTGCAACCCCTTTGAAACATGTTGAAACATGTTGAACGAAGTCGAAAGGATGTCGAAATTTAAATAACTTTTGAAGGGTTTAAGCTTTGCTTCAACATTCTTTCTACTTTCTACATTCTTTGTTCTCAAAAGAGTGGAAGGTTGTTGAAGTTGTTTGAGCGGAAATTTTTTACATAATCGAACAAGAGCCTACCCAGTAGCCTTAGTCGTGCTGGTTCTTGCAAGTTATAAGTTGAATCCATGAAAAATGATAAAGAGACTTGCTGCTACAGAAATATAAATTACTGTGATTTTGATGTGTCGCCAAGGAAAGGAAAGAAATCAAATCAGTAACCGAGGCGGGAACCGAACTTGAGATAACTTGATGAAGTTTGGGCCGTTTATACAATATTTCGACTGGTAATTCAATTATTTTAAAAGTTGTCATTGTTAGTATTTTGTTATCTTGCCTGGCACTATTTATCTTCCTTTTCACTACCTTAAAATGTCTGTAATTTCCGTTCGTTATTTTTTTAAACATATGAAACGCTGTAACAGAAATTGTCTTATTAAAACCTGATGAAGACTGGTAATGCCAGTCGAAGATTGTATGAACGGCCCAAACTTCACTCACTTTGTAAGGTCAGTCATTGCAAGTCTTTTAACAAAAACATTTTAATAATAATAATAATAATAATAATAATAATAATAATAATAATAATAATAATAATAATAATTATGCGAAAGTTGTCTTTTAATTAAACAAAAGACGCTCAATCAGCGCACATGGCTCCTGTATGTTGCCATTTTAAAATGCCATTTCTTCCTGGTATAATTAAAATATATCGTTTTCACAATCCCTTGAGACGTCTTAGATAGACGTGACTAATACAACCATGTACATGTAAGTGTGTGATTGGCTGCAATATGATACGATGCCACGTACGTAAGCGCTCAAAGTACATTGCATAGAAAACCTACTTTGATTGGTTGTAAAGTTTAATAAATGAATTGTTAGGGCTTCCTGTGTATGTGACTCACTCTTACACTACTCGATGACATTATGGCTCCGCTCGACTAGTCGAGGCAGGAGCCATAAAAAGTAAATATCCTTCATATATCGGCGCTTCCAAAACAAATTTGAATACCAAAAAAAATGATCTGCTCAATTAGCCAATATCAAAAATACCATAATACTCTTTGTTTGTCTACCCGTAAGCACCGTAAGTCCCAAGAGAAAATAAAAACAATGCTTATGCAAAATTTTGGGTTGACAAAAAAGAGTATTGGCTAATTTAGCAAGGGAAGACACAAAGCGTATACCCGCAATAGAGTAGGAATCACCATTTGAAACCATCGAGAGCGTATGCGCATCAGTTCCAATTTAAAATTTAAAGAGATTTTAAAAGTCATACTTACAAGTTTCTATGTCCTCAAAGCAACCAAAAAGGCCTGAGCCCCAGTTCCTTTGCTGCACTGTTGGCTGGCCAATCACAACCGTGGTCTGGACACCAGGCTGAGCCGTAACTATTTGAGCCATTTTTCAAGATCCTTTTAAAAACAACCGAGGAATTAACTCAGTAAAAGTACAGACAAGAATTTTTTTTATCTAAGATAACTAGAAACTAGTTAATATGACCGTTTAGATGTGGTATACAATCGATTCCTCAGTAGTGTGATCCGTGATGGATGGTCCAGAGCATCAAATTCAAAGGAATATGACGAAAACGTCAAGTTTAAAATATCAAATTCAAAACTCCATAACATCTGCCACTCCGAACCAGTGTCAGTTTACATAAAAAGACAAAACAATATATTGCGCATCTTATCCGACTCCCAGTTAACCCCGCCCGAAAACAAATGATTTTCCCGATCGACAGAAAAAATAAAAAGCTCTCACTAACAGTTCCACTTCTCCAGTACGTCATGAAAAACGAATGCGTTGAGAAGAACAAAATTATTGTTGATGCAATGATGAGACGCTTCTGGTGAAGCTCCTCCGTGTGATAAAACACGCTTAAGAGTTGAGACAATGTCCGATTGCAATAAGCAATAGTTCAATTACAAGTATTCGCTTGTTTATTTTCTTTTTTTCCCTTCAGTTCAGTATTTATATATACCGTATTCCGCGAATAAACACACATTTTCTAAGAAGCGCCCCTAAAGGGCAACCTCCAAGATACTTTTTACGAATAAGAGTCCCTCTCTAAGAAGCACCCCTCCCTCTCCCACACTAGCACACCTTAACAGTCCACCAGCCAAAATAATTTGAGAATCACGTACTGTAATTTTGGTTTTAATTGCACAGTAAACCGGTAGATATCAGTTTATTGGAAATCACTTGCCTTCAAGGAAAATTTGATAAACGCCCCTTCTAGCGAACGGAAACTGGGCGCTTATCAGAGAAAATACGGTCTCCCCTAAAATTCCGAGAATAAGCCCCGGTGTACATATTCGGTCAAAGGGTTCATACTAAATGTATTGCTTTTAACCAGTCAAACCAACAGAGATTAAGACAAAAAGTAAGGTCACATGTCCTATGACGTCATCGTCTTAATTAGAAGCACCCCTAATCTCCCTAGCTCGAATAGCTTTATTCTTGGTTTTCACACAATCCAAAGAGACACAAAAGACAATAGACATAGCGGCCATGTTGGTGTCACAAACAAAAGAAATAATCAAAATTCTTTTGTTAAGAGTTCACCAACATGGCCGCCATGACGTCAGGTGAAAACCAGCAATTGAAGTATGGCGAGCACTGTCACGTGAACAGCTTTTGCCCACCGGTCTTCAGAAGATGCTGCTAATTCTACACAGGTTTAACAAGGCGTTAAGAAAAAGATACTTGAAAAGGAATTCGTAAAGTTCTACGACGAGGTGCGGAAGTATGGAGCATCGATCAAGGAACTTAGAGAGCCCTGAATTGTTTGGAAAGTTATTGACACATTGTATTCTTTTCTTTTAAATGTTATATTTGTATGTGTTTTTGATAAGTGATGCGCGCTCTATATTTGAATTTGTTTTTCCTGCTCGAGCTTGTTGTTTTTTGTTGTGTGGCGCGTGCCGCGAACACTGTTTTTTACGGTTTTATCTACCGGTTTTCCTTAATTTACAAACGTTGTTGAGTTACTGTACTCACTTAGTGGGTGGCTGCACCTGAATTGTTCTTCAATTGGTACAGGATTTAATGGCGCCGAAACCAGTTTTAGAAATGCACACAATTTAGGCATCCTGATGATGAATAGTAACTGTTTTGCTATTTTTTTTCAGCAACAATATAGTTATGTCTGTTCAGCTACCTATTTGATAGTTAAACTACAAACCTGGGCAAGACATGTAACTTATTTAGGCCTGTAGCTGTATTTCTTCTGTATAACTTGTAGCTGAAAGATTGTTGCGACTGCCGGAAATTACACTCTTAACGGTCTTAGTGAATATTCTAGATAACCCAGACTAATTATGACTAAGCAAGGACTCGGCACATTCTAGAAGTTTCTCGTGACATGTATACAGATAAGTTCTAGACTATTCACCATACCGCATGTACTGTTCATATGCTATATTTGTAACTTTCTTCTAGAACAGTCTTTCTAATTTAGGAGACATGATGTAATGTTTATCTTCTAGAACGTTCCGTGACTAGATATATATAACCAGCTAGCTTTCGGCTCTTTCTCGATATAAACAACACTGAATAAGGGTTTGTCTCTATATTATGTCTATGTACATAAAATTATATACATTATGAGGGTGTTTCTCTTTCAGTGTCGTTTATAGCCTAGCTTTCGCTCTCTTTCTCAATTGACTCTTCATCAACGATCTACTTGTAAAGTTCTAACCACTGCTACAATTTTGATTAAAGTATACTGGAAAATCATCCTGCTCGGATTCAGTGAATATCAAGATTTCCAACAGCGACTGAGCTAATAACTCGGCTTCACTTGATAACTGATATTAACATCAACAGTAGATTTGCTGGCTGCTTCTATGTTTACGGTTGTTACGTAAAATATATACAAGTCATGAAAGCAAGGTAACAACCTACATATATTTACAATTATAGCCATGACGAGCGGCCACATGGGGCGTAAGCTCCGCGATATTTGCTCAATTCTATATATTTTATTGATATTTTATAGTTTTTTAAGATTGCATATTCAGTCTAAGTACCCTGTAAATCATTTCTACGCTGGAAATTGTTTAAGCTCTCCTACAGTGGTTACTAGTGGCGTTAATCGTTCATCCTTTGGTTCGGTGCGGCGCCATTGTGGTCCTTCTTTCTAACAAGTTTTTATTACGGGCTGTCGTTTATTCAAGCACTCTGGAGCTGCATTTTTTATTATATATCTATCTGGTGACTTGGAGCTTAACCCTGGCCCAAGACCAACCCAAAACCAAGACAACTATAACCTACCTGAAGTAACTAGGTATGAAAACATCAAAGAATTGGACGCTATTTCGAGTCAACGTGGTCTTAAATTCCTACATCTAAATGCTCGTTCTCTTTTACCAAAAATAGACGAGATAAGGTTACTTATTGAACGTTATAAGGATATTGCAATGATATCCTTTTCTGAGACTCATTTGACACCAAATGTCTCTGACAGTGAAATAGCAATTGATGGCTACACTATTTTTCGAAAGGATCGAGTAAATCAAGCTAAAGGAGGTGGTGTTATTATGTATGTTTTGGACAGTTTGATTACAACGAGACGACCGGATTTAGAATCATCTTCAGTGGAAAGTATCTGGATTGAACTGTCAATTCGAAAGTCAAGAAGCATTTTATTAGGAACAATCTATCGTCCCCCCGTCGGGTCTCAGTACTTAAAGGCTGGATTTAATTCAGAATTTGAGGAAAGTTTGGATAGTGCTTTGGCCGAAGAAAAGGAAATCATTCTAATGGGTGATTTAAATGCAAATTATTTATCGCGACAAAAATGTGATGGTTTATCAAAAGACTTGAAAGCCTTAATAAAAAGCATGGGAATGTCACAATTGATCAAGGAAGCGACAAGGATAACAAAGAACAGCAACACCTTGATTGATGTCATTCTTTCTACCCATCCGCATAATATTCCTTTGCAATGTGTTATCCCGTTGGGAATTAGCGATCATTCTATGATTGGCTGTGTTCGAAAAACAAACTCTTTGAAATTTAAATCACGTACCATCAAGTGTCGCAATTACAGCAAGTACGACAAGGAAACTTTCAATAACGACTTGAAGTCTGTTTCTTTTGATACAGTGTTTAGCTGCTCGAATGTAAACAATGCGTGGTCCAATTTTAAAAGTATCTTTTTGGACATTTGTGGAAAACATGCCCCATTAATTACTAAAAAGATACGTGGTTCAAAGTGCCCATGGTTAACCTCAGAAGTTTCGAAGCTGATTAATACAAGACAATACCAATTACGTAAAGCTAAACGGTCGGGATTGGACGAGGATTGGTCTAACTACAGAAAATCCAGGAATCAAGTTACAGCTGCAATCAGATCTGCAAAAGCTTCATACAACCGTAAGTTGATTGAAGAAAATCTGGACTGCCCTCGTAGCTTCTGGAAGACAATTAAGAAGGTGCTACCAAATAAATCCAAGTCAAATTCAATTAGTCAGATCAAGGTGGACAATAATGTTTATACTGACAAACTGGATATATCAAACTTGTTTTGTAAATATTTTTCTTCTGTTAAGTCAAGGGTTGCAAATGAAATTATACGATGTTTCTCAACAGAACAATCCTCAACAAGCTCCTATCCTAAGGACAAATTTCAATTATCAGCAGTATCTAATGGATTTGTTTATAAGTATTTAACCCAGTTGAAGGCATCAAAAGCCACTGGTTTGGACTGTATACCTGCTCGATTATTAAAGGATGGCGCCATCTATATTACTGCGTCGTTGACATATATTATAAATCTGTCGATATCAACACAACAATTTCCACAAGAATGGAAACATTCCAAAATAATACCTCTTTATAAGGATGGCAGTAGAGAGGATATGGACAATTACAGACCTATCTCTGTACTTCCTGTTACATCTAAAATACTGGAAAAAGCTGTTCATCAACAATTGGTTGATTATCTGGAGAAAAACACTTTATTATCTGATTATCAATGCGGATTTCGTAAAAAGCATTCTACACAGTCAGCTGTTACATTTTTAACAGACTCGATTAGAAAAAATATGGATAAGAGTCTAATAACAGGAGCTTTATTTATAGATTTTCGGAAGGCGTTTGACACAATAGACCATGTCAAATTATTGGAAAAACTTGGCTCTTTTGGTATCTGTGACGAAGAATATTACTGGATGAAAGATTATTTGTCAAACCGCCAACAATCTGTATCGTTAGGTGACATTCTCTCTGATCCTCAACCTGTCCTTTCTGGTGTGCCACAAGGTTCTCTACTGGGCCCTCTGTTGTTTACACTTTATACTACTGATCTACCAAGTTGTATCGAGAAAGCAAATGTCCTCATGTACGCAGACGATACTGTGATATTTTATGGTAGCTCTAACTATAAAGATATAATTGCAGTTCTAAATGCTGAGATATCCCGACTAGCAGACTGGTCTTCACTTAATGAGCTATACATCCACCCTAAAAAGACCGAGTATGTTATGTTTGGAACTGCGCAAAAACTTAACAGAATTGATACAGCTGATGTATCCAGCCATGATGTCCTGCTTGGAGACAAAGTTTTGGAACGAAAATCCTTTTATAAATATTTGGGTGTATATCTGGACGAACATTTATCATTTAAAGAACATACTCTTAGATTATTTAGCAAAGTATCTAGTCAATTAAGCTTAGTATCTCGATTAAGAAATAATCTTACAATGTTAGCAGCTGAGCGAATTTATAAGGCAATGATATTGCCAAAATTAGATTATTGTGATATCGTATGGAATATTAACTTAGCTCCAACTAGGCTTAAGAAATTAGAACGACTGCAAATTAGAGCAGCAAAAATAGTTTTACAAGAATCTTCAATGTCAGATGAACAGTTATTAAGTACACTAAGATGGAAAACATTGTATTCACGCTCTGTAATACATAGATTAATATTTGTTTTCAAATGCCTTAAGGGTAATAATGGTCCTGCAATATTTAGTAATTATTTTAAAATATTAAATCATTCTCAGGTTACGCGTAGAAATGGAATTGATTTAGTCA
>JAOBBB020135477.1:0-12724 GCA_025331005.2 Zoanthus gigantus
ATGTCCCGAATTGGGAATTTTAATAAATACAAATTGATATAGATGCATGTGTTTGTGAATTATAGTATATTTACAGTACCAATTTCGGGTGAAAATTTATTTAAGCTCCCACCCTCTATTTAGACCCCCTTCTAATAAGCCCCCAGTTAAAAGCTAGCAAAAGAAAATAAGCCCCCAGGGGGCTAAATAGAGGAAATACGGTAACTGTTTTAATTGGGTGAGGTATAAAAAGGCAGCTTTCCTGAAGCATGGCATGCACAGATGGAGAGGACTGATATCTAACGAAAATGTCAAATAAGACACTCATTCATTTTCTTTCATTAAGCAGTTTTTAGTGAAATACTCAACATTCTAAATTTTAATTGGCTTCGCTATTTATAAGAGACCGTCTATTTTCTACAGTTCCCTAACAGTAAAACAAACACTCCTATGTTCTCCAACAACCAGCTGTCTAAAATGAATATGAATACCAAGATTTCTCCATGGACGAAAATTTAGTATCCAGTGAAGATACTATCTTTATCTTTCACAAAAAGATATCACGGTTGCATTACTAATTCAGTCTAGCCAATAGGAAATTACTACCATAGCATCGCGCACGTATACCGTTTTCATTCACAAATCAGTCGTCTTGATAAAAAAGAACCAAATTTGGACGATATATTTTCCACGACGAGCAAAACAAAAGGTTTGATGGAAGGTTTGTTCCTCGGCAACTAAAACAATGATCTTAAACTCTTTGGTAAACGTTAATATTTTTGAAAGTTTGCTTGTTTATTTATCCATGGCACATGAGTCGCGTGTTTATTCATTGCCTGATAGTTTCTCCGATAAATCATTTACACGATTTAAAGAACAATTACGTAGCCTCTTTTTAAGGAAATTTTGTATGTCATTCTGATTGCTATAACATTCCGAATACAGATAAACCCTACTCATTTTCTCTAATTGAGACCCAAATTAAAATTGTGCAAAGATCCATGTTTTATTAAATGTAGATTGGTCCAAAAAATTTTTGCCCTGGTATTTCATCAATCTCTATATAATAAACAGAAAATTACATGTCCGCTTGTGAGATATCAACTTGAACACTCGAAGATTAAATTCGTATACACGTGCGAGCATTTAGTATCCGCTACATATTTCTTCCTTACCAAACTAAAAATCAATCTTCAAGAGACGCACTCAGAAGGGAAAAAAACACGCGATAATGTTAAGGGTTTAAATTACACCGGCATAATAATATGGACTTAAAGAAGAAGATTCAATATTTTTTTTTTCTTTTTTCTCGTACTTTATTCGCACTTAGACTAAGAAAAAGTTAATCACAGACGGGTGGTGTTACTCGCTTTTAACTCACCCCATGGAAGACAAACGCCGTGCTTACTGTGTAAATCATGATATCCGCGTACGGAATGTGGGGAACATACCCTTGCACAATGGCACGTTTGTAAATAATCTGTATGTAAAAGGTAAACAACAAATTAATCTTTAATTTGCACTTTATTCCTCATCACCACGTTCATAGTTTCAAATATAATGTTACAAGAACAAAACTTTTGAATAATGATAAATAATGATAATAATTCATGTTTATATAGCGCAAATGTTTTTATTCCATAGACCCTATGCCAAAATGGCGGAGATTTTAAAATTCTTTTGTCTACATTCAAATTAGCCCTACTAGCCTCGTCCTTGAATTAAACTTTTAAAAGAATATCTTACCACAAACGAGGCTAGTAGGGCTAATTTAAATGTAGATAAAAGAATATTAAAATCTCCGCCATTTTGGCATAGGGTTTATACAACTGCATGTGCTCAAATTACCCACAGCAAATATGAGTAGTGGCCTGGGCCCATTTCCTCAAAACCCGATTAGTGCTAACCCAGGGTTAAATTTTTAGTCCATGTTCCTGTTTCCTACCTTCTATAGCTTGCTTTGGGCTGGAATTTTGGAGTTTAAATGCTTCTTTATTGGTAAAACTGAAAAGTATTTTGTAAGCATCACAAAGCTTTATATATGAAAAAATTAGCCTTTGAATTTTGTCTTAATCCAGGATTAAGTTAATTAGAGTTTTGAGGAACTGGGCCCTGGATACTAAAATGGCCGCGTGAGATTGGACAAGTCCTTTGGGAAGACAGATTCAGAGTCGAAAGAGAAGAGAGGGAGCTTTTCGATATTACGAGAAACAATTTTTCAGAATTTCTTTGTTAATGTTCCATAAATGTAGTTATAACATATTAAGAATAAAGGATTAGGTCTTCCTGTCAAATAGTTAAGCATGTTTATAGATTAATTTCTAATTCTCCAGTAATTTCCTCTAACAACGAACGTTGTCATCAGACTTGTTGAAACGTTTCCAGATAAATTTGGCAAACTCATTTTGTGACTGAGTCATCATCTTAGCTTGATCATTTGGTACTCCAAGCAACTCTGATATCTTCCCCCAGGGATCACGATAGTATCTTCTTTGCAGTTTACAATAAGATCTTTGCAAGTGCAGTGTTTTCAGTACGACAGATGTGGCTAATATACTTTAGGTATTGACTGTATATGAAGTATTGAAGAGGTGCTGTTTTGAGGATGTTACGAGTCTGCTCATTTGCATAAATGAAGGCATAGTTCGCTACTTCATCTTCTTCATTACTTCCATGAGCATGCCTTCGTTTCCAACCACTTTTCACCATACCTCACAGACATTGGTTCTAACAGCTCTCTTGTTTGCTTTTAGTTCTTGCTCATTTGGAAACCAAACAGCTGTTCCATGTACGTAAGTCTTGGTCTAACACAGGATTCTGACTAATATTTTCCTTATTGTTCGCAAGTTGACATTTGTGGCACATAGCACCAACTTAAGTTTATAAAACTTTCCTATAGCTCTCTCTCTCTTTCTCTTATGTGTTGAGTGAAACAATCATTGGTATCGCTAACGTTGTGATCATTTGTCCAAGATAAGTGAAAGATCTTGTATTGCTCGGAATGTATTATTAACTCGATTTACAGTAAGTGCATATACCAAGTTTGATCTTTTTACCTGACGTACAAGCACCAAGGCACAATAGCAATCATTTGAGCTGCACAACATTATATAGTTTTGGAGTTTCTTGAGGTAGTAAAGCCCAAGGATGCCCGATTCATCCAAAATACTGTTGCTGACTTATCTTTAGTTAACTCTTTAATTCAAGTTTTATTAAATTAATTCAACAAACTTGTACCTACCTCTGAAATCTTGGAGGCTAAATAAAGAGCTATAGTTGAGCTTCTGTAGAAAAGCATCGATAGTCCTGAAAGTCCGCCTTTTGCGTGAGACAAAAAGAAAAGTCTTAGTTGCGCTCCAAAAAGAACAAAAACGCTCAAAATGGCCAAATATTTGAGCAATTAACCCTATCTTACACGGGCTGAAAGAGGCCGCAGGTAATATCTTAAAATGTATTTGAGATATCCACAAAAGATTCGGCACAGTGATGGATCCTCGTAAAACAATTTAATTTGCATACTTAATTTGACAAATTACTTCAAAGTAACGTCACGATGACGTCATAATCTCCAAAAAAATTTTTTAAAAAAAGTGTTTTTTTTATATTTTCTTTGTGCATGATTAATAATAATATGTTTACATAAACTCAGTTATATGCTGCAACTCATCAAGAAATTATACGTTACATGCAAGCAACACAATATTAACAAACTCTTATGAACAAAATATTTGAAAGGAAATTTATTCACACACGTACGTAGGGGGGTGGGGTTAGAATATTGCACGTACTCAAGCTGAATAATATAAAAAAGACTAATAATAGTATTATATCTACTAATAACAAGTTGTATTTCTATTGCATGTTTCTCAGCTTTTGTAAACAATCGCAGTGCATGATAAACCATCTGCCATTATTGTACTTACGATATTACGTAATG
Source organism: Zoanthus gigantus (assembly GCA_025331005.2). Classification (NCBI taxonomy): domain Eukaryota; kingdom Metazoa; phylum Cnidaria; class Anthozoa; order Zoantharia; family Zoanthidae; genus Zoanthus; species Zoanthus gigantus. The sequence continues at coordinate 3,917 of JAOBBB020135477.1, forward strand.
AGAAATTCGTAACAAATATACAAATGCAATATTGCGCAATACATGTAACGTCACAAAAGGTACAAATCCGAGTGCTACTAACTTAAACAGCAATTTAAATCACTTGTGTCATGTTTAAATTAACATGAAAATCCAATAAAATGATTTAGAATTAAATGGATTGCTACTGTTGAAAAAGTGGCCTTCAGGAATGTCGTTACCATGGAAACGGAACGCACCTGAATCACACAATGGAACTAAAATTTTATTTTCCAATTTAGCAATTGAAATCGGTGAGGCCACTTTCTGCCTTTCCCCCGTGTAAGATAGGGTTAAGTGTCCAAAAACCTCACTTTTAGCTCCATTTTTACAAACAAAAATACAAATAACGTAAACAAAGCATAAATAACTGTTAGTGTTTTTCTTTTTTGATTGAATATTCCCAGGCCAAATGTGGTGATATTTTGTCCACTAATAATAAGAACTTGTTAGTTCTTGACAAAGGACAGCGTACAATTTCATCTTTAGAAAGTCTGTATATCTTCGCAGACGTGGATTTCCTCATAGCTATGGTTTCCAGTCCCTACTCTTGGGAGTTCGTGTGTTCCAACGTCTTTTAAGTGTAGTACCGCTCAAGTGATCTTCTAAAACTTCTATCAAGTGATCTTCTAAATCTTCTAAACAAGTTTCGGCTCGTTTGAAGAGCCCTCGTCAGTTGTAGAATCATGCCCCAGTTGATAAGGTTTTATCAAGAGATATTTAAGAGGTACTGCAGATATACCAGAAAAGAAGCGACTGAAGTCTGGAATAGAGGCATTTTGAGAATGACGAAGAAAATAAAGCACCTTGAGACGAAGTACAGGCTAGAGAAGAAAGGAGTACAGCAAATCGAAGGCGAGCTTATCAGTGACCAAGAGTTGAACAATGCAAGAATAGCAAAAGAAAAGGATCGGGAAGCACCAATTTATGGTGGCATAGAAGTCCCCCAGGCTGTCAAGTTGTTGCTGAGAAATCCACCTAAAATGAAAGTCTGGCCGACAATAAACATCACACAGATTATGATGGAAATGGAGAAAGGCTGTGTTAAGAGAAGATGGGAAGAGATGGGTAATGAAGCAAGAGGAAGGAAACAAGCAACGAGAGAAGAACTAGAAAAAGAAGTCAAGGACACAAAGGTATATGACAGTACAACATGCACTGTGAATCTACAGAACTTGCGTGTCACACAGCTTCCCAGCAACAGACGCCAAAAAGTTCCAAAACAACAAGGACAAGAATTAGAAGAACAGTTACAATCATTAAAGTCCAAGTTGCAGCAATGTATTAAAGCCTACATAGAAACAGAGTGTGACGACAAAGGTAGAATAAAGACCGAAGTTCTGCATAAAGAAGAGAGAAAAGGATTAAAACAGCTGCAAGCTATGATGAAAGAAAAAAGAGTGGTAGTATATCCCACAGATAAATCGGGAAGATTCTCCATCGACACAAGAGAAAATTACATCAATTGTATGTGCGAACACATGGAGAAAGACTCTGTGATAACAGAAAGTGAGAAAGAGAATATCGTGAAACAAATGAATGGTCACAATTCAATGCTAGCTTGGACTTTGGGACTCTACCGGGGCCATTGTATAACAGACGACGAGAGGTTATCAGCAGCGACGAGAGAGGATGTACATATGTGCCCTCCCACACTCAGTGGATTAAGGAAAGATCACAAGGTAGAGTCAGGGCTGGAAGAGAAGGGACCACCATTACGTCCGGTATGCCATGCGTATGTACACTGCACCAAACAACATCCTCTCCTTCATAATATCCGCCATAATCAGAGCAGTTGCCCAGGAAGCAGAAAACAGAGCAATTTCTTCTACTGAAGAGATGATAGCGACGTTGAAGAAGGCGAATCGGGACGCAGAGAGTAGAGAACAAAAGATTGGTATTGGCTCAATGGACGTAAAGGCTCTATATCCGTCAATTACCCGAGAATGGGTAAGGAAGATCGGTATACAGATGCTACAAGATACGAAAGTAATCGTGACGGTGGCTGACAGGGAAGAGCTTGCCTTGCATATTGCCCTAACACACGACCAGAGCACCATCAATAAAATTGGCTTAGAAGATTTGGTACACAAAAGAAGATAATATAGGACAGGCTCCAGGCCAGGGATTACAACGCCCAGAGTATTTTCGGGCCCCCTACAGAGTGGAATCGAAGATAAATGGCTACAAGCACTGAGAACACCCTCTGCAGATCTGGAGAAGAAAGCCTTAGTCGCAGATGCCGTTATTACCGGAGTCGAAGCAGTGATGAAAAACCACTGTTATGCATTTGACAACGAATGGATGAGGCAAACAGATGGAGGAGCCATTGGAAATTTGCTCACAGGGGAGACAGCCAAAATGATAATGGCATGGTGGACTATAGAATTTAACAAACTGGTGAACACTGCAGCAACAGAACCGATATTGGTAGATGAAGCAGACTCTATCTACGTAAGTGATTACAACCTCCTATATTACATCGTACCCACAGGGACTCGATGGAATGAAAATGAAGCAAAGATGGAAGTAGTAGATGATGTAATTAACGAACACAGTGAATGCAGTGAAGATTTTGAGATCTCTACAGGAAATTGTCAAGATGGCCAACTCCATCTGCCCCGTCATACAACTAGAGGGGGATTGCCCGAGTGCAAACGAAGACAAGGAACTTGCAATACTTGATCTGAAGTGTTGGATAGAAAATGGGAGAGTGTACTATTAGCATTACATGAAATCTATTGCGTTGGAATTGCTAATCACAAGACGGAGTGCTATGCCAGAGAGAGTAAAGAAAGTGACGTTAACCCAAATGCAGTCAGAGTATTAGAGAACACAAGCCTTGAAATACCATTGAGTAGAAAAGCTGGATTGTTATCACGATTCAGTGCCAGAATGAAAACCTCTGGGTGCAATGCCAAATACAGAAAAAATATCTCGCGGTCGGCTCTAAAGAAATTGGAACAGGAAGTTAGAATTGGATGGTAATGGAGAAAGGCCACTACACAGACATAGGACATGGAGAAAGGAAGAAAGAGAAAAAGACAAGGAAGTAAGAAAGATCAGCTGGTATAGAAGAGGAAGAAGAGCAGAGGATACTTATGATTTCCCCATATTCTGTCCTGCAATGCCAAGCAGAAAACTAGCAAAGTCCTGGAGACGAGTGGCAGAGGAAATAAAGAAAGAAAGTAAAGACCGGGTGAGACCTAAGATAGTTGAGCAAGGGGGGATTTCCTTGAAGTCAAACATCATAAAGCACAGCCTGAAGAGAACAGCGTCATATGATAAGAAAGATTGCCCGGTGTGTTTAAAAGTGGAAAGGGGAGTAATATGAATTGCCACACAGTGACACCAGGCGGAGCAGGATATGTGATCTCATGCATAACATGTCGAGATAAAGGCATCGATTGCAAATACCATGGGGAACATGCCGCACCCTCTACACAAAACTAAGGGAACACACAAAAGCCCTGGAAGAAGGACAGTCTGAGGACCCTGTCAGAAAACATGCGCAGAACTCACATGAGAACGAAAGTGTTAAGTATGAGTTCACCCCTTATAAGTTCTTTTCAGACCCCCTAACAAGGAAGATTGACTAGGGAATACGAATCAATATGGGCCTTGTGGGACCGAGTACGATCATGAATTCAAAATCTGAATTTCGACAGGGAGTAGTGCCCAGAGTAGAAATGGTAATAGGAATAGAAAATTAAAGTCACATCCCACAAGTGTGAGAGAGAACCCTCTTGATAAGACCTTATCAACGGGGGCATGATTCTACAACTGATGAGGGCTCTTCAAACGAGCAGAAACTTGTTTAGAAGATTTAGAAGATCACCTGAGCGGAACACACGAACTCCCCAGAGTAGGGACTGGAAACCACAGAAATTGTTTCTAATGCACTCTGCTTTACTTTGCTTCGCATTATGCATTAATCAAATTTCTAATTCATTTTATCGCCAGCACGTTGGTATATTTGTAAACTAACTACTTACATCCTGTAACTAACCCTTAATTAACGAATAATGAACAGTCATTAGTGGTGATGGCATATAATTATTCTTCGTGTGATATTGATGTCAGAAGGTCAATTCATATCTGCATGTCTTTTACTGTATACTCAATAGTAACCTAACTGTGAATTTATTATATATATCCACTGGTATTTTCATTTGAAACTCTTAGCACCACCTCCAAATGATGATCTTCCTGATCTGGATGATCTACTGGGAACACTGGATAGTGGTGAGACCCAGTTAGAAACAAGTTCCCTACCCCCTCCCCTGCTGGAGCCGGATGAGCAGAAGGAGAAGCAAAGGCAGGTACAGGAGCTTAAAGTTGGACTTGCTGAAGAACCAATTGGTGCATACGTGGATGACTTTGAGAAGAGGATGGAGGATGAGATTCTGATGATTGGCAACATCTCCTTGGAAGAAGTCCAGGTAATAATTCAGGGCGGGCATGGTTGGCACAGTTGGTAAGATCTCTTCCTTCCAACCACAAGGTCCCCAGTTCATTCCCCGGCTCTGCCAAGATTTAAATTGATTTGTGCAACTTTCTTTCCCGCCTAAGCTAACTCAGTTTTCTATCCTTCCGGGGTAGGTAAATGAATACCAGCGTCTGCTGGGAGCTAATCTTCGATGGATTAGTGTCCCATCCAGGGAAAGTCAAAGACTCTCATCTGCTTAACACTACAAAAACCAGAGATAAGCGCCAGCTCCATGGGCCACTAGGCTGGTAAAGGATTTAGCTTTAGCCATACAGGTGTTGGAAAGTCATGGAAAGCTTTTGAAAATGAAAATATATTTTCCAGCACCAAGAAAAGTTTTGAAAAATTGGTCTTGTATTGTTAATCCTTTTCTTGGCTCGTAAAGGATTTAGCTTTTAGCTTAGCTTATCATAGTGTTTCTCAGATGAGAGTCTCTGGCTCTCCTTGGACGAGACACTAATCCATTGCACCTTAGCTCTCAACAGACTTCGGTATCCATTTACTGACCTTGTATATATGGAAAGCTGATTCACTTTTGGCAAAAAAGAATGTCACTCAAAAATTTAGATTCCGACAAAACCAGGTAGCGTTCCAGTTAATTTTTCAGTTTCAGTTTTTGACATATTTCTTTGAATGCTTTTTCATAGTCTTTGTTCGCCTCGGACATACATTTTTTTACATACAAAATGCGCTGGGTTTTTCGACGAAAGCAAGGAAGGTTCATAAAATTTTACCATGTTAAATGCTAATTTAATTGTTAGTGCAGGTATTTAGCAAAGTGACCTTCGTTTTAGCAAAGAGTCTAGAGGAAGGCAGTGTGCTTTTATGATTCTCAGCTCTGTTATGTGCAAACTCCTGTCATGTTTTGCAACTGACAGCCCACAAAGGCGATCAGATGATCACGCTTGCGCTGATAAAAGTCGAATGAATCGCCCATAGAAACAAACAATCTACATCTGAGCTACTTAAATATAAAAACACTGGTAAAATGCATATTTTAAAATTATCTAGGCATTATGATTTTGCTTTGTTTAAATTTTTGTGTTTTTAGTAAATTGTTTAGAAGGCATTAAAGCGATAGCTGTCTTCTCAGGGTTGCTTTCCTTATTTCAGATGCCAGTTAGTTATATCTAACTGGCAACGCAATGCACAGGCAGCCCAATGCACAGGCGGCCCAAGCTCTTTTTGCAAAAATGATGAATATGCGCTCTAGGATGTACCATATTTTATATGACAAGGCTTAGTATGGTTGGTTTGATAATCGTGTTAAATTACACTAATTCATTGATTTAAGAGTCATGAAATTTCTCTCACCTCATTCTTGCGTTTTATTTATTATTTCTGAAACTTTTCACTCCTTTTTTCCGCTTCTTTGAATTACATTTCGCAAGCAAATAATGTTTTCAACAAACTTTCCTAGTTTTAGCTAAAGTTCAGGACGTGACAAAAATAAAAAAATTAATTTAATTTCTAAACGCTTTCTGTCGATCATAGATAACCAAGAATATACATAATCTCCAACGAGAAACTTTCTACACATGCAGTCTTGAACTGTTTCGCATATTGCAATAGAACTTCACTGGTCAGCACTCAGTAAACAGACGGAAGAAAAATGATCTGAAAGGCATGTCTTGAAATATTTTTTTTTTATCGCGATCAGTTGCCGCATGGAATGCTGGTCGCTACGTTGAATATTTATAGAAAAAACTAAGAACTATGAGTCAACGCCTACGGACTTCTGCATTACCGCAATCTCTTTGGATAGAATAAATTCAAGCTCATGCGGAGTGCAGACTACAATGTAGTCTCTTGGGAGCAACTTTAGAGTACCCCGACACTATCGTTAATATAATTCTGTGCATTTGTTTTTAGAGAACGACGAATGCGCAGAATAAATCACCATGTCATTAACGACATTGTCGGGATATTCTAAAGTCTAGCAGTCTCTTGTTTTATTACATAGATATGAGTGTTTTAGCGAAAAATCGACAACTCGTATTTTCCATACGGAATTACATCCTGGATACGAGTGAGATATTTTCCATATCCTCACTAGTGAAGTATCGCTGACGTCATTCTTTTGTTTTTCCTTTGTTTTTCGTCTATTTTTTTTTTTTTTTCGAAACACTCATATCTATGTAATAAAAAGAAAATTACACGTTGGCTTGAACATATGAAGTTTATTTTCTCGTGAAATATTATTTCCACTAGAAGATAAATTTCATATGTTCGCGCCACTGTGTAATATCCTCTATGTATTAAAAATCGAAAACTGATAAAATACGTCTTTTTCATGTTCTGTAACTACAGTTAATGACCTTTTCTAATTTGGTCAAAACTTGATTCTTTGAAACTTTGAAAGCATAAATAAAACTATCAAGTAATTATTTCTAAATATTTCCGTATGAAAAACGCCGGTCAAAACTAATCATTACCTATTTATGTATACATGTTAAGACAGGGCTGCCAATGAGATTGGAAGTTTGCAGAGATATTCTGAAAATAGACGGCACGTTCTGTTAAATCTATTTTTTTTACGTAAAGTGTTTTTGTAATGACTGCGGTTTTTTCCGCTTATCTCCGCCACTTTCTAGCCGGCGAAAATGTTCAAATAGCTTGCAATATCGCCAATCGCCGGCGCTTAGTGACAGTCTTGTTAAGACCTGTTTTTTTAGTTTTATAGTATTTGTAATTCATTAAAATATTAGCTGTTGATCAGCTAGCAAATCAGAGGGTTAAACAGGGTTTAATCGTCAAAGAAACGTTTTCATTTTTGTAGGATAAAATTAAGATTGATTCAATACTGAATACAAGTTACTGTAATTATTCAAAAACTTGCTAAGTTTTCTTAATCACCTTAAAAGAGAGATTCTAAAGAGTTTTAATTAAAGGTTTTAGATTATATTGATAGTCAAATTGTAACTCGCCGAAAGTTTTTGCTAATTATTAGATAGTTTTGCGAGAAAGATGGCAAGTAGAGTTTTTGTTCACATTTCTTAAATTCAAAATAGGAATAATTTAATTATTTCTGATAACTGATGCAGTGAAGAAATAGTCTGTTATGAACTCACGGTAGAAGCTGGTGTAGTTAATTTTCCAGCCTTGAAAGGATGGAAAGCAGAAAAACGAGAAAAAAGGTCTTACAAGTATTTGAATCGCAGTAGAGACCTTGGACCAAGCATTTAAAATTGTTACAAGGGCTATTTAAGTTGTATTATTCGTGATAACCGTCACAAATTTAGCATAGAGAGATCCACGCCAAATAACTGTGATATCATGAATGATGTTAGTACCCTTATTTAAGAATAAAATCGTTCAGTTTTAACTTATTCTGTGCCGTTTTTAACAGGAAGAAGAAAGGAGGCTGCGAGACGAGCATATTGCATTTCAACAACAGCAGAGCAAGCAGCAACGTTTGAGGCAGGAAGAGATTGTTCAGCGAGAAGAGTATGCCAAGAAACGAGTTACGAAAGTGCTGAAGGAGAAAAGCAAAAGAATACAAAGGAGGGAGGTACTAATCAAAACAGTTTCAGTTTATTAAACAATAAAGTAATTTTACAATAAATGTGGTAGACTTGTCATGAATCTGCAAATAGCAATGAATGCTAATCTAAGGCACATACAATTCCTATTACATAAATAAGAAATCTATTATTAAAATCCTACTTGCATAATGATAAACTTGAGTTTACAAAGAGTAGATTTATTTATCTATAACTATTTATCAGCTATTTTAGTACAGATATACCAGCTAAGTAAATTAGACTATATACAATAAAAAAGCACAGAATATGAAGAGTTTGGCGATAGCTAAGCTCTCCAAGTGTCTCGATTCTAATTTTTTGACATCCTAGGCAAAATATCTATTAGTTTTTTGGCCTCCGCGTAGTTTCCTTTGTCATTTAAATGGTGTAGAAAAGACAAAAAGTTTTTTTGGTCATTGGAATGTAGAAGGAGTTAAATTACTTAAGTAACTGAGAGTATTAAGTAAGAAGTGGTGAACGTTAAGAGAAACTTAATGTATCATAATTGATATTGGATATTGCCCAGGATGTTGCTATTATTAATTAATGTATTAGTAAAGATTAATAGTAATCATAGATTAGTGAAGTGCGTTCGATAGTTTAAAGGTTGGATAGGATGGTGATTTTTCTGGCACCGTTCTAGAGCGATTGAAGTTAGTCCTGTGTAAAAACAGTTATTAACGCACAAACAAGAAGTCAGATAATAAACTGTTCTCTTGTCTTTTAGTTACGAACTATTTTCAAAGTAGAAAAATAGTGTCAGTGTTTGCTCTGGAA
>JAOBBB020135569.1:0-12722 GCA_025331005.2 Zoanthus gigantus
AATGTCATATTTTGTATGTGTTATATAAGGAGAAGTTGGTTGTTGATAACTGACTGGCACTGAAAGGGTTAATATATCGAAATTGGTCTATTGTCAAATGAAAATTGCCCCATAAAAATTGCTGTGGGAGGAAGCTATATTTTTTATTTGTTTATTTTTATGTGTTTATTTACGGTCTCAAGGGCAGTTAAAGTTAATTTACCTGTGGATATTTTTACCGGGCTCTCACGGTCTTCTCCCTCCATAAAGTCGGCTCCTATTTCCAAAACCATTTAAATCATTTACCACAAGCTGATAAGACTGCGCGAAAAGATGTTAATTAAATAAACTATTGATTTTTATATCATATACTATTTACTTGTGCTTCTATTGATCCTATGATTAATTATATCACTGCAATACTGTTTTAATCACGCTTGCGTTGAAATGTCTTTTGACAGCTGAAGATGCGGCTTCTCCAGACGTCTGTACAAAGATCTGGAAACAACAAGGCTGTCAAACCGCTGTCCCAAAATATTATTACAACCTCGAGTCTTCCGAGTGTAAAGCGTTCAGCTACAGAGGATGTTTAGGAAATGATAACAGCTTCAGTTCTCTAACGGACTGCCAGAATGCCTGTATGAAAAGTAAGATTGATCACAGCTCGCTGTGTTTAAAAACTAGTAAACTTAATGAACTTCAACAAGGCGGCCTGATTGACGCAGTTGGTATGATTCCAGGTTTGATTCCCCCACTGTGCGCGGGAAGTTTGAAAATTTATAAAGCTTTTTATCCTTACGAGGATGTTAAATAATCGCCCAGCAGTATCTGTTGGGCATGGGATGGTTAGTGTCCCGTCCTGGGGGAGGCAAAGTTTTGTCCAGTTAAAACTTATGTCACTAACTTCTCGGAACGAGTCCTTGGATTTTATTTTGTTGCTAGTTCCATCCCATGCACATGTATTACTATTAAGTTTAACTTTATTTGTTTGAGTCGAGTCTGTTTTGTAGCTTACTCTACTGACGTGTTCCAGTCGGTGTAGAGCCGCCTGCTTAGCCTACTGGGTAAAGCACCAGTCCACCGTGCGAGAGGCATTATTATTATTATTATTATTATTATTATTATTATTATTATTATTATTATTATTATTATTGTTATTATTAGAGAGTCAGTTGCACGCGGCTGATAACCCTCATTCTTGCTATTTAAGCCCCATCAAAAAAAAGGTTAGTTCATCATCCCGCCCGCGTCTGAATTCCCGGCCGCATCGGGTTTTTTTGTTTACTTGATTCCATAATTATGGATTTGAGAACAAGAGGGATAAAGTTGCGTTTACTCCCAGATCTTAAGAAACTTGATAATTTTTCCTGTAGTTTACATTTTGCAAACAATGAAAAAAATCCATCCGCCTGCAAATGAGTGCAAGATGTTTTTTACTGAGATAGGGTGATAAACTGATCTTTTTTTTTGACCGTTTCACTATGCTTTTCCGACTCGTTTAAGTTCGAGTTCAAAAGTAATTTATGCCACTGTCGTCATAGTGTGAGATTAGCTTAAAATATTGTTTTCTAAGTGCATCTAATGTTCTTGTTTAACTTGGTTTTTTATAATCCAGTGGCGGCTTCAGTTACGAGCTGAACCGTTGTTATATTGCACCATTAGCTAGTATGAAAAACATACCCGTTTGATTTGTGTTTTTACAGGCGGCACTTCAAGGCGAAGAAGGGACATCAAAAGTTCCTCTGGAATCAAAAAGCGCAGTGTTTTGAAATCTTTAGTTAGAAAAATACATCAACATGGAATGAGACATTTACCTCAACTGAGATCGTAACAGAGCTTTGACAAGACTTTTTAATAATAACCTAAACACGGTTCTGTGTATACCGCAGTAGGTGATGGATTGTCGTAAAGCTCTAACGGAACAAAAAAAAATTACAACTTTAAAAGCATTTAGCATTTTCTTCACACTTTAATCGGTCAGAGCGAAGGACATCACAATCTCACCGCAAATATTGTTGATTAGTTGTACATGTTCGGTTTTTAAAAAAAAACTGAAAAAAATAGCCAAACGTTATTTTTAAATTCCTTTCCATTGTCAGTCTTAATTTAAAGTTTTTAGCTGACGTAAGCTGTGAGGGGTTCAGTTAAACTCGTGGTTACAAGCGGAGCCCGACAGCATGGCGAATTTCTTTTGTATAATCATTTTTATGCTCGTAAAGTAAAATAGATTTGTATCGCAGTTGTTACTGTGAGACTGTGTTAGAGAGTTGAAAATAGCTGCTTTACGATTAAAATATTTTTGATTATTTCTGTATGCTAATTATTGATGATTTTGTTCGCAAAAAGTTATTTTTGTTAATTTCGTGCGTCATTTGCACATGTGACTTTTAGCGTTTTGTAAATTAACTAGTATGAGATAATTCAATTGAGGAAAATGCAACTCTTGTTATTCTTTAGAAGATATTTCTTTGATCAAGCAGTCAGTAGCTGTTCTTTAAAAAGTTCAGCAGTGAGTAAGAAGACCGCTGACAAAAGCCTTCTAGTGAAACCTCAGTCTCTAAAAGTAATCAAGGCCCAAATATATTCTGTTAAGCTTGGCTTTGTGCATAAAAAATGCTTACAGATTATCGAATATATAGATGTAAGAGTTGTACTAGACTTTATGAAAAACTGTAAATCTTAAGTGAATTAAAATTTATTTTGAAATTAAATTGCAAAAATTCGCTATTTAAATATTGTCTTTCTTTCGCATATTATTTGATGAATGCAAAGTTAAACATCTACAACATTCTCTTTGCGTGCTTTCGGCTCTTGGTTATACAATGGCTGAAGGTTGGGTAGTCAAGAGTGATTTTGATGTTCTTCCGGCCAGCTAGCAACAAACAGTAAATAACATTTATATTGATATTTTGCGATTATCACAAGACACAAGTTCTTACACCCAAGAACCATTGCGTGCTTTCGGCTCTTGGTTATACAATGGCTGAAGGTTGGGTAGTCAAGAGTGATTTTGATATTCTTTCGGCCAGCTTGCAACAAACACTGAAATAACATCCATATTTCAAAAATTTTGCGATTACCTCACAAGGTTTTGCAACCCAGAGCCATTGCGTGCTTTCGGCTCTTGGTCATACAATGGCTTAACGTTGGCCAGTTAGCAACAAATAGTAAATAACATTCATATTGAAATTTTGCGACTATCTCATGAGGTCTTGCAACCAAGAACCATTGGAAGTTCTCATACTTTGTAGATTACAGACTCGAAATTTTTTTTTTTCTTAGAAACTATTTGCTTAAAATTTTTCTTTCAAGTTTTCAAAACCTGCATTTTTAACAGGTAAACATAAAACACAAGGGAAATTGCTAAACAAAGTGGATTTCTGAACTGAGTCTGTAATCGCAAAATATCAAAGCTAATTTTGATAGTCATTTTGTTTCGATCTACTTTCTAACACAGTGTGTACAGATATAATTGGCTAATTCGTGATTCCACTCACGTAAAACACCACCCCATGATCGCACATGTGATAACACACAGGCACTGAGCTTGTTTGTCCTATTAGAATCTCGGATTAGCTTCAAGTGGTTTTCTGACGTCGAAACAATTTAAAGTGCTGAGCATCAAAATAAAATTTTGCAAATATACTTTCTACCTGGAAAACGTTTCGAATTTCTACATATTGGTCCAAAGTTTAAAATATATAACTGAATAAAAATTTAAAGAAATGACTAAATTCTTTACTTTTTCTCGGCTTAGTTTTCGTGGCGCATGCAAGAACTTTATATGAGCGACACGGATAACCTGTCGAATCTCACACTGAAACTCGTCGCTTTAAGAACTTTGTTTTTAATAATTTTGTCAGCAGCTAGTTCCATACTTAAAAAAATTGTTTAAAATTGCATAAAATATAAGTAAGAAACAAAAGGCCAGACGTTCCAACAATATTTAATATCAAGGTACGTTAATAAAAAAATTATTGAAAATGATTGCGGCGGTACTTTGTCGCGTCAATACTGGCTCTATCATTTTCTAATTACCAACTAAATTGCCCGCTAACTGAAATTTTCAAACGTGGTGCTTTTGTTGTTGTACTTCTAATTCCTTCAGGCTAGAGATGCGCGTTTAAGAATAACACCGGGGAAAAATCTATTTTCAGTTGTTTTTGATACACATACAGACAAAACGTGTACAAACTCTATGCATGAGGTGTAGTTTCGTCCCCTCTGGTGTTACTATTTAAACCACTCATAATTTAAACAATGTGTACATGTAGATCGGACTGTTGATCAGAAAAAAAAAGTACACTGATTCCAGTTATGTGCAAACTATCATGTTCGATAGTCGACATTTTATCTCCGTAATGCCAAAGCCGCAAAATGAAAAAAAAAAAAACACTTGTCCAGATTAGCAAGATTCCAAGGCCGTTTTTGTCGTCATGCGGTTAAATTTTTAAAAAGCTAAAACTTTTGAATGTTTAGTGAGGAGACTTCAGTTGTTACCCGAAGTTTATTAAAGCACAATCAAAACATCCTAATTTGTGATAATTACATTGCTATAGCCATTACTAAGACGATGTCTCCAATCGGGAACTCGGATTTGACTAGCAAGTTAGTTTTAAGACATTGCGTCAAAAACAACTTGCTGTGCGTCAGAATGTGTTTTCCTGTGTAGTAATTAGAAGCGATTATAAGGTACATATTTAGTCGTTCAATCAAAAGATAAAATAGTTACACAAATACCATAGAATTTCAAACACTTTGCACTTGTCGTTAGTGTTCTTGTAGTGGGTTGAAAGTAAATGTTTAATGTTGCTTGGAACAGTTTAGTTTCGGGTGCTATATGTGTGTACTGAACGAAACACATCTCCAATTCACTGTTCCAGTGTATGTTGCCAGTGGTCCTCATTATAATTAATGGTAAAACCGTAATGCTTATGGGATGTGGCTGTAAAGATGAACTTAAGTAAAGATAGCACAAACGTGCTAGTAGCTAACTTGAAGCCACTATATTGGGCACTATGGCCACGTTGGTAGCGGGCTTTACCTCTTTAAACTAGCTACCATAAAAATAGTGAGCCTGATTGCTAGCAGCCGTGGATAGCTGTTTCGGCCTTTTCAAAGCCTCGTCAGCAGGGCATAGCTCTTACTATAGTTTTTGTGAGTTGATCAAAATTTCAATTTGAGAAGCAAAATATTTAAATAACAGGTACAGATCATTGTTTGAACAATGTTTTGTTTTGTTTTTTTGTAAGATTTTGTACGATTTGGTTCACTCCAATGCGGTCTTCATTACCATTTGTTTTATTAAGAACCAGTAAATTTTTCAGCTCAGGCTCAACGTTCTCACCGTCATATATTATTTTAAAAATTCTAAAAATCAACTGTAACACCCTTAGTGCTCTTCTATTCTGTTTTTTCTTGTGATTGAAGGCAGACTGAGTATTTTCAGTATTGGGTTTGCTAAAAGTGGATATTGTTCGAGTTTTTTTATAACAATTTCGTTTACCCAGCCTCAGACCGTTGCTACTTTGCTCTTATTTTTCAGGGGATTTGAGCCTCACTGTTCTTAATAAACAAAAGGTTTACTGTACTTGAAGTAAATTCTCTAATGGGCAACCCAGGACTGATATTTTTAGTGATTATCGTTGCTGGCCCTGCCTGAGCGAAGGTTGGAATGTTTGTCCTTCGTCAGAGCATCACACTTATGAACGCAATGCCAGTATAGACACAATGTTCTCTAAAAATTTTGTTTCTAGTATCAATTCTGTAGCTGTTAAGTGCTCCGTAAGGCGCATGTTGTTCATTGGATATTCTTTTACGCATATTATATGCCATATATCAAAGCTTTTGGTTGTGAGCACGAATTACTTCTGAGGAAATTTTGATTAAAAAATAAAATAAGTTTCATACCGACTACTCAAGCTGTTTGTGCAATAGCCTATAAAAATGTCGCTGTTACCATATCATCAAAACAAAACAAAACTCAGTTATTTAAAAATTCCTTACTTTGTTTGTGGTAAAGATGCTTCGGAATCGTCGAGTAAGATCATCTACCTCGCGCTCACCATGATGTACATTCGTTTGACAAGATTGTTGTTCAGAATGCGTTTTGCCCGATAAAATTTTGATGGTAAATGAGGTGGTGCGGGATTTGGAATGCTGATGGCGATGTTTTCTAAAACCTTCCGCGTTGTGATGCGACATCATAAATGTCTTCAAGATATGTTACTCTTACGATTTACCTTAAAATACATTTTGCTGTGCAGCAAAAACATTAAGTAGCACCTGCTAAACTAAATACATAATATTTGAATTATTTTTCGTCCTAAATAGACTCCTTCCACAACAACAAAACGTTTTGACACCGTAAGCAAAAATTACTAATCCATGAACTGTCAAACAAAATTCCAAGAAATCAAACCGTCATGCCATGACAAGTTCCTGGAAGTCAGGTGATATTAATCGCTGCTGATTCCAGCTGGTTTTGAAATAAATTATTCTGAAAGGACACGTGATTACTGGAACTAGAAGTTAAAATAACAACAGAAAATTGCTGCGCAGCACAGCCATAGCTGTCTGTGGCGATTTGGTTTTACGACTGTTAAACCACAGGCTTCCCAAGCTGGAAGTTAGTCATATTATAAATTTCCCATACAAAGTCTTATAAAATTTAGTCAAAATAACAACATATTGGAAATAAAGTTCACCTACCTTGAGTTTACCTTGTGTTTGTCTCTTGTGTGTATTTTGGGCATGATTAATTGTAGTATTTTAGAGGGGTTATTTGCGATCGCTCTTCCACTCTCCATTTTAAAACGAAGTGAAGGCTGCAACTTTGATTTGAAACCTTCCCCACTCTAGGCACCATAATTCCCGTAATACAAAAATCTGCCGGAATGTCCACGAATAAATACCCTAAAAGCCCATTGCCATCTAACACCAATCGGTTAGCAAAAACCCGCTTAGAAGGACAATTTCCCCTTAAGTATTCCTGTCTTCAGGCGACCAGCAATGAAAGTTGCCGAGACATATCAACCGTAGCTTAGTAAATTAGTGACCGCGCCTCAACAAAATCAAAACCTATCAAGGGTACCTGGGTGAACAATTTGCGAGCAAATTGAAAGATTTTTTCACAGCTAATATTAAGGCGAGTTTATTTCCATAATTTGAGTGAATGAAGATGAATGAAGAATGAGTCGATGTTATCAAGAAGCTTATATTCGTTTGCAATTCCATGCTTGACTTGATGTGATAAATTTGGATAATAGCAACACAAATAAAATTCCAAAACGATTGCTTTAAACCTAAATTCTGGCACCTTTGACAAAAGATGTAAATGATGATATATAAAATAAAGAAAGAAAACATCATTCACTTATCTAGTGAAACACCACCCAACGGCCACTCACTGTCGCTTCTCGATTTCAACGTCACCATTTCAAGAGAGGGCGAAAGTTCCTTCGAATTCTACAAAAAAGCAGCCAAAAAACATTATTTGTACACCACCAATCAGCCCTACCCAAGAAATCAAAGATCAGTTTCATTCACAATGAGCGCAAACGTATCGAAGATAGATGCTCTACACATTCAACTTCCGAATAACACCAACAAATACTAGATATCACCCTTCGTCAAAATGGATATCCGGAAAACAATATTGAACAAACTAAACATCTTCAGAGACACCAAAAATATCCTCAATCCTTGAACACGGATAATCCTATCTCAAGATTCCATATATCTCTGAACGCATAAATCATAAAATCACCGATATCTTTCAAAAAAGAGGGAATACCAGTACGTATCGCACACCGATCATTTACCCTCAGACGAGCTCTATCCAACAACACCACGAAGCGCGCCTGCACAAGAAACAACTGTCCCATCGCAAACACCAAATTATGCCTATTGAGTACTACTAGACGCTGTTTACCAAATTATATGTAACAAATGCAATCAGTTCTACATCGGGAGCACAACACGTTTTATTCACGATCCCATAAAAGAACAGGGATCCAGGCCCCCAAATCCCTAACCGACGCTAGATGGCGGGAAAAATTTTAGCTTTCAGAATTCAGGAGAGACAAGAAGGCGAGCTGAAGGAGTGTTTTATCAACCAGTCGCGTTCCGAACACGATTTTTCCTATTAAATCACTTCCAATCGCTTTCTAACTCGTCAGGGCAACGGAGGGATAAATGTCAAAGCGTTATATACTCGAAATCTCCCAAGAAGTCCGCTTTACAAAGGCCAAAAGCCAAAAAGGATTACCAAACCGTTGGCGTTTTAGTGGCCAGGGATCCAGGCCCCCAAATCCCTAACCGACGCTAGATGGCGGGAAAAATCGCGTGCGCCCACTATTTTTACCTACACGTACGGAAACAACATTGTCGAAATTTAATAATTATCCATAAACAACACTGTGTTTATTTATATCACGGTACAAACAAACTAAAGAATTTAAGAAAGCTTATTGCATTGCTCATTGCGTTTATATGTATCGTCAAAATGTCAGAGATAGTTTTTAAAAACGCTCAAGTTTAGTTAGCTTGAAAACTCCTTGACATTGATAATTTAGGAAGTAAACGGCGAAGACATTAATTGTTCGTAACTGTCTTTTAAATTGAAACTCCAAATTACTTGAGGCTGAACTGGTATTACCATAAAAGTCAAACTACTCTGTTGCATCCATCAACATTAAAATATGTTTATATCCGCAATCTACCACCGCTATCATTTATTTGATTTGGGGCAGAAAAAAAAAAAAAGAACAGCATAAAAAGAGAAATTTTGAATCACGCTTACACCAAAATTGACGCATTTGCTTTAATGCGTATAAGTAATGATTTTCACATATGCAACTATTCACTAAATATATTTATTCTCTATTATGATGTAAATAGCTTCTCAAACTTCATATAATTTAGTACAGGGTTGTTGTTTTTATTTTTTAATGTACGTTTGCATTATTTTCAAAATTTTGGTACTGAAATAAAAAAGCTGCTAAATACGCGCAAACCGTTTAAAATCATAATTACATGAAAGTGTTTATAACCTGGATCAAGAAACAAATTCTTCAACCTTTAATCAGCAAGGCTGTTTACATGCTTTTTGCAAATAAGAACCAGCAAATTTTGCCGAGACTCATTATTCTTTTACAACTTTTTGGCTGCTTCGGCCTCAATTTGTTCTTATTTCTGTGAGCCGTTTGAAACGAGAAATCAAACAAAAAGACAAGACATTGAAAAACAATGCTAATCGTCTGTATTTTGAGATCTCTGTACATTTATCTAAAACTACTGGACCACTGTGCATTTTGTCCATGAATACGTGTATCATTATGGGATAAATAAAAGTAAATATAATAATAAATGGGAAACGGTGCTTCTGTGTTTTTACTGTGCACAATACGAACGTAAATTACAAGATTCAGTAAAGTTTAACTAGAAACATGTTCACTTTTTTCAGCCTCAGCCTGAGGTTGTTCTTAAATTGTTCTTAATTTTCGGCCAATCTGAGCCTCATTGTTCGTAGAAAGTTGTTCTTATAAAAAAGCGTGTATTTATTAAAGTCGGTATTATTTCTTTGGTAAATGCAAATCGCATGCAAAGCACATTCATTTCAGTATCACGAAAACATTTAGGAATAGTAAAATAAAACTGTCATGGAAGTTCTCAAAGTTCTACATTGTTTGAAATGCGTAATTATCCATGCATGTACTTGCCAATAATGTAATCAAAGTATTCAACTTATTGCGAACTTTTTCAAACATTTTAATCGAGTAGAACACTTTACAAGACCAAATGGAAAAACAGTAGTTTTAGGAACTTCTCCCAGCAAACAATCTATTCTGACTGGAAAACTCTACCAGTTTTTTATTTTCCTTTTTAAAGTATCGTCTTAATTTTTAAGTACAGTTATTATCTTCTTTTTAAAAAATTATTTTACACATCACCTTTTCTATTACTGAGGGGCCCACTATGCCGTTATTTTGTTGACCCAAAATTGAGTAGGGCTTTGGTTTATATTATGTGTTTGGAGTCACGCTGAATAAATGTTGAATGGGAAAAGCTGGAAATAAAACATTTAGAGTATATTATTTGAACTGATAGCATTTATCAGCAAAAGATTGGTGAGGAAATGTGGAACTTTTAAATTATACGACACCACACACTTGTGTTGTATGGTAGGTCGAATGTTGCATAATTCAAACGGAATCAAATTAAATCGCTCTCAACAGTTCTTATTCGGGAAATGCCGTTGTATTATTGTGGAATCACCTTCGTTTATCAAGTGCCTGTGTTTTAGGCCCTGTACACAAGTATCCAGATATTTTTTTCTCCGCAACTTTTTTGTTGTGGATCAGATACGGTTTTAAAATATTTTCGCGTCCATACGTAACCGAAAAGTATCCGGATTCATTCTAGTCTCCAAGCCTCCCCATGAAATATCATACGCAGAGCATGCGCACATGCCAATTTTATGTTGCAGTTTACACGTACACTACAAAATCGCGGCAAAATCGTCTTTCTTTCCTTGTGCTGCTTTGTGTTGAAATCCTTCTCTTCTGTTGGTATGAATATGTCACAACCGGGACAGAAACAGAAGAAAGATGTGAAAAGCAAGGTTGACTCCAACTTTGAAGCATAATCGAATAAAGATATTTCCGGATTCGACCATTAACGCATATCCCAGTTGTTTGCGGATACAAATTTTCCGTGACTCTGAACAGCGGAATTATAAGTCTCCGGATACATGTGGAAGGAGCCTTAGTAAGATGCGTTTCCTCGTGTCTCTATTTCCCTGCACGCTTTGTGATAAGATTTCTGGGTCCCAACCACACTCGACCGAAACAAGTCGTTCGTCCCCAAATCGTTGAACATGTTTTGTTTTTGGTTCTGAGGCAGTTCGTTGTTTAAGAAAAAAGAATTTCTGTCGTTGTTGATTTTCTTTAGTTGCTGAATCAGACATTTTTTGAATGTTGATCATTATGTTAAATCGTTGAAGTTGGACGGATTTTGTTGTTGATTTTCTTTGGTCGTTGAAGTTGGACGGATTTTGTTGTTGATTTTCTTTGGTCGTTGAAGTTGGACGGATTTTATTGTTGATGTAGAAAAAAAATGTTGGTAACTATTTTGATTCGTTGAATTATGCACTATCCCTCCTACCATACTGTTGCCTGTGTTAACGGCCTGAATAAGTTAGAACTTAAAACGGAAAACTGAGGCCGATGCGTGATTCTAAAACTCTCCATATTATTCATGCGGGAAAGCTTGAGAGCAGCAAAGTTTTTTGTTCCTTTGGAAAGATACACTCTGGCGTAAGATTATCTTGCAAGATTGTCGGCGCAGGATATATATGATTATGGAGATAAAGCTGTTTAGCTCCCAGCAAGTCCTCGCATGGAGGCCAGGAAATCCACGGGAGTAATGATATGTGTCGAGCCTAGAAAAAAAATCAGAGAACAGGGTTGAATAAAGTGATGTACGCTCACAGAATTAAAGTTTGGTAAATCCATACTTTGGTAAGTTGTGTTAAAACGAACGTTTCTTGAAACGATTTACTAGTATTTTAGAGATTAATTTTACAGAAACGAATTATTAGAACTAAAACGAGTGAGTTCCCTGCTTAAACTTTAACAATTTTCAATTAAATGTTATTCAAGATACTCAAAAGCTTACAAAAAATAGTTAGGATGATCGAGTGGTTAGAATTTGTGACTCAACCCTCTGTGAGCCAGGTTCGAAACTTGAAGTTGACCTTGAGTTTTTTCTAAGGGCACGTCCTCCCACCAGGCATTTGGTATTTTATGTATTCTTATTCCATATAGCTTTTTAATATGTTTGTAACAATTCTTATATTATTTATATATAGCAACAGATTTGTAAATTTATAGTAACTTAGTTTTATGGCTTAGAAGAGCCACGTAGTGGAAAGTCATTAAATCATCATCATCATCGTCATCATTATTATTGCTGCGAGCCTTCAGGCGAGCAGCAACACTAATCTTGACGCATGGAATGCCTGTGTGCCATATACCAGCAAAATTTTCGATTTTGAAAGTTCTTCCATTTGCCCCCACTCGGAGGTGTGCGACGATTATTGATACTGAGTTTGTACCGCGGTGTAAACAATTTTATTGTCATCATTATCACTAAGATTTCGTATTTAAAACTATTTTGGCACCCTCAACACTTCAGATAGTTCTAGGTACATCCTTGTATAGGATCTCGATTGTTCTCTAAACATGTAAATTAGGCTTTCGTGTTCAATTCTAAAGCAAAATTGAAGAGAGTATGTTCTATAACAATCGAGAGAGCCTCCAATTATCTTCATACAACCCTCACAAAGCAACCGACTTTTCATCTTTCAAATCTAACTTTATGTGTTACTGAGCCCACGAATAAGTTCACCCTCAGAAACAATATTTTTCATGTCACTTCACCTTGAGTAACGTGATCTGTAAAACTACACATGATCAAGCTGGAGACCTTTTTGTAGAGGTTATTACGCACGGAGATAAGAATTTCATCGTTCTAAATAGTTTTTTTAACATAAAGCGTTGGGAAAAATTGAGAATGTTCAACTGGAAAAGATAAAATTCTTGTTTCCAAGAACTCATATAAATGTTGATGATAAAACTAAGGCCCCGTCCACACTAACCCGGGTAAATTTGAAAACGCATCAATTTTTCTCCGGATACGCCTTCCGTCCACACTAATACGCACATCTCCGGATAAATTGA
>JAOBBB020135661.1:0-12718 GCA_025331005.2 Zoanthus gigantus
AGTAGTATAATAGTCTATCAGTATGACTATAAACAAATCTAGTGCAAAGTATTGTCAGACTGAAACAATAATTTCATATTGTATCTATATAAGAACTGTTGCGATGACGTTACATTTAGCTTCAGTATATTTAACACTGAAAAAAACGGAGTTATTGACGGAATACGTTATATTCCGTTTCAGATTGCAAGAAACGGATTTTTAACATCGTGCTACACTTCACTTAACTATAGTTGCCATCTTCACACAAAACTCTGAGCAAACTGTCTATAGCTTAGTGCGTTAGTTTGAGATATTTATAGAATTCAGAAAGTTTATAAACAACATAGTATATCACGCTACAAGTTCAAAGTTATAAGAATTGCCATCGGCGTGGCTTTCTGGCACAAAAACTTCTGAATCTCTTCATCTATATCGATGGTCTTGTCTCTGTAAGCATGCAAAACAGCAAGATCAGACAGCCTTTCTGCTCATGTGATAGACTGCATATAGTTCTTGACCCTTCGCATAGTACTGAATGCATGCTCAGGTGTTGCTGTTGACACGGGCATCGTGAGCAGGATTGTGAGGATGGCCGCCAACACTGGGATACAGGTCTTTGTTGGTGCAGCAAAGCGTGGCCTTCATTGTGGTCGATTTATCTTCATCCTTAACATGTGCCCACTTTGCTTTCCATCTCGCCATCAAATACTGCTCTCTCCGTCAAGTCTGGTTCAAAAGTCTTAAATATCTTGTCTGTCGTATCTGATTTGAGGACGTGGATCTTCGTGGGAATAAAGTATTGCCCAAGTAATCTATCGTGATGTTTCAGCAGCCCATCATCCACCTCTTGTAACAAATGATCGACCATGGGTAGATAAAGAGCTCTTTTCCAGTAATCTTTTGGCATTTTTGCAGGGACATTGACTCAATGTCGTTGGTTGGTTGCTAACCGCGGCCTTGTAGGCTTGATGTTCCACCCAGTTATTATCTTTGCTCTTTCAAACAGCTCGTCCCAAACCATCTCTTCATTTTGTTCCTCTCTTAGGACATTAATCACCACAAGTGATTCATTGGCTGCCTCGACGAGGTCTACTTGTTTGCCTTGCTGCATGTTCGATAATGCCACGGTATTTGATAGAATGTGCTCCACAGCGCAGAGAGCAATAGCTAAATTCAAGGAATGTACCTTACAGTGAACTAACTCTGCTTTCGGTATGCGCTTCCTAACTATTGCCTGTACACCATGAAGTATACCTGACATATTAACTTCCCCGTCGTAGCCCTGAGCATGCATCTTTTCTATCACAATACCATATAGTTCCTGCATCTCTATGAACTTCTCAGTTAGTGCCTCTCCAGTTGTGCCCTCAGCCGATGTTTATTACTTTCGATTCTTGACATATAGGGTGAGACGTCCTTCAGGTTTGAGTAAGAATGACAAAGGTGTTACATACACTTTAAAGTAGTTTTATAGATATAGATAATTTAGCACACAATGATGCGTGTAGAACGCAATTTAACATACAGTAAGTATATATAACTTGTTTTCAGATGTTTCCACTGTTTTCAATTGATTAAACAGTTACATCGAGAATATCATTTATCAAAAAGGTAAAACCTTATTAAAACTATTTATAATTAAAATCTAACGTTTTCGAGCATTACCTCATCTTCAGGATAAAAAAAAAGTGAAATGTTGTTTCTCTAGGCACTGATAGAGATCAAACGTTGAATGTTGTCCTTGAGTAGCATAATTGTTGTTATAAAATCAGACGTTTAAATCAATTGAGGCCAGATATGCTACGATACGATGACTTAGTTTAGTTTATTTACCAAGATTTCGCCGATCTACGGCATCATCAGGGAATGAAGATGGAATCATTGAAGTAAGGTTTGTTTTCCATAAATGAAGAACCGTATGTATTCAAGTTAAATTCAACAGCTTTATATACTTTAGAGAACCGAAGTTTCACAAATCTATGATCAGTACTATTAGGGTAAGAAGGGCTCACTTTGCGCTAGGATAACAGAATAGCCTTGTTCAAAAGTTTTTCCGCAAGACGCTTCTAGATCAACTTGGATGCAAACAGCGTTACTGTCAGATTAGTGAAACTTCAATTCAAGTCACAAGTTTTGCCAACTAGCTGATAGGGACCATAGGGACCTTAAGCAACGAGGACGGGAACGTGAACGACGACGGCTCAGAAAAATCACCTTTCTGATTCGCTCTTTACTTCTTTGTGCGGGTCATTTGAGTTTTGTTTTTTTGCCTTAAACTTTGTGAATAGAAAAACGATTTAATGTTTCTCCATAAAGCTAAACAAATACTGAGAAAATTTTTGCTTTTACGTCCTCGTAGTCCCGACAACTCTAAAAAAGGTCTTTCCACGTTGCAATTTTAGCGACAACTACGTGTAGGTGCTCAACTCGATGCATTCCAACGTGCAGTTATTGTATTTACTATTGTTCTTTGCCGTCGTCGTCAGCGTCGCCGTTCTCGTTGCTTAAGGTCCCTACTAGCTTCAAATAAAGTCAGTTTTTCAGTTATATTCTTATAACTATAAGACGAATACTATAAGTATAACTGCATTCTATGTGCTTGCTTGAGTGCTTGTAGAGTTACCTGTGTCTCAACTGAAGTCGAATCAGGAAAGTGCATGTAATTTAGACAACTCAAAAAAGGTAAACTTTTTGTTTCTAAGCATTTATTTTTTTGTAAGAGCAACTGTGTTGGCATATAACGCAATTCCACTGAGTTCTATTCGGTATTAACCTGCGTTAGAGCTAATGAACTGTTCTGTAACATGCAGACTGTATGTGCATAATGATGTTTTAGTATTGATTTGAATGGATCATGGCCACCGATCCCCAATTTGAACTGAATAAAAAAAAAAATGTTTGGGTCAAAAGTTTACATAGAGGTGATAAGGCCTTTACTCTTGGCTAATTTCAAGTCAGTCCGTACTACATTTTGGCACACAAAAACTACACGAGAGTCTCAGCAACTTTTAAAAACATTTAAACTGTAGAAGTGATGTTGAAACCTTTCTTTTCCTTAATTAATTTTTAAATTAAATTGAAATTAGCTCCGGATTTGTTTGTACATTCGTGCGACACACAAAAAATCGAGTTACATAGTGCACGGACTTTGAACTACAATATTTATGTTATTAATCTTTTTCATTCATGTATCAGGAGTACTTACTTCTTTTCTAAGAACATAGGACTGAATAATGCTCAAACATGTCTGGAACATGTAGCCTGTGTAGCTGGCGGTCTTGTGAGAGAGAAAAGAATTTCCAATTTTTCATCCTAACAACAAGACCGCCAGCTACGCAGGCTATAGGAACATGTAATGTATTAAACATGGCCTTTACAGTTTTGACAAAAACTAGAACACAAATTTTACAAGGAAAACTTGTACATTATATGTTAAGTTTCGCTTTATCTTCAAGTCCGTATGGCACTGAGGCAGGGACTACTGAAAAGATTTTGTTTTATATAATAAGGGTAGCGAGTATAATGAAAGTTCTGCTAAAAGGTATTTAAGCATAATTTTTATTATTCTATTTTTTAAACAAAACGATACACATTCAAAACTCACAAATCTACCGGAAAACATTGGAGGCTTAAATCCTATAAGTCTTGAACTCCAGATCAGAACGTTCTTGAATGTATTTCATAATAAAATATGTTTTGTGAAGATCTTTATATTTTTACTAACTATTACCGCAATTAACACAAAGATTTAAAGAACAAAAGGGCGAGAACAGACACCAGAGAATCCCTCCTAAAGATAAGCAAGCAAAATTTATACTGGCTGACGTCTTCACAAATGACGCTCTAAATCAATTTTTGCGGTTATATAAATAATTTAACTAATAGCAAAAAAAGATCTTGAAAAAAACCCAATAAATATTATCACTTATAAACCACGGATATTGTTAGCTTTTGTTTGAGTACTATAGTCTATACCAAGCTTTTTAAATCGAGCAAACTGGAGTGAGACTTATATGCAAGATCTTTGAGTTTTACACGTTGTTTTCCAGCTTAGATCTGCGATATCAATTCAAGGAACTCAAATTTACACTTTAGAAAATGTTAAAAATTAAGTCAGTAAGGTTTTCTTAATCTTGACAAAACGTTAACCGAATGCAAGATCCTCCTTGAAATAAAGAACTAAACTTAGTTATAAGTTTCATATTGTTATAACTGCAAAGATAAGCAATTTGCTACAAATTAAATTCAGCTTTTTTAGCACAGGGGCCAGTTTCTGCACGGCTGGTTCAGGGTAGAGTGATTTACGGCTCATAGGAGCGCGTGTTGTAATAATGACAAAAAATGCATACGAATAGAAAAAATCACACTTCATCTTTATTTCACAAATCCTGCACTCTCATTGGCATCTAGAAACGCTTAACGTATAGCGCACTCTTTACAATAATAATACGACCTAAGGGACCGGTCATTATTTATCGCCAATCAAATTCCATTGCCTTTACTCCGACGAAGGACTAACGTCCGAAACGTCAGTAAGTATTCGCTCGTTTTTACGGTGTAGAATTTACATTTTTATTACCAAATAACATCGAGCCTAATTACCATGAATATGTCAGAGCCAATGACAATGAATTCGAATTCCTCCCTGTAGACAATATGCAAGTTTTTGTCTTATTGAGTAAACTAAATAAATTAAAGGGGGCTGGACTTGGCAAGATATCGAATCGACTTTGCTCCACATATTTCCACCATCTTTAATTGCGCCGTTACTACTGGCATATTTCCTAGTGATTAGAAGGCTGCTAAAGTCACCGGTTGATTTCCTCTATTTGGACAATCGAGAGCAACGATGCTCTGTGAACGGTTCTCTTTCGGAAAGCCGCTTATTGACATGAGGCCATTGTTGTTTCTTTTGTACATCATGATTTACCAAATTGTTTATGAAATTCTGAACCTCGATTATACGCTGATACTCATTTAACCTATACTGATAATGATATCTACTCCATCCAGGATTCTTTAAACCGAGATTTATCAAGTACTAATCAGTGGTTAATTGCCAATAGACTTACCCTCAATTTGACTAAAACCGAATTAATGTTAATCGGTTCAAGGCAAAAGCTAAAAAATCTACCCATCTCTTAAACCTTTGAAATCAATGGCACCCAAATAAATAGAGTCGATGTAACCAAATCTCTTGGGGTTCTAATTGATGAAAACTTAAATTGGAGTAACCATATTGACCATATTGATTCTATATCTAAAAAATATCGTCCGGCATATATATTGGAGCAATTAAACGAATAAGACACTGTGTGCCTCCTGTTGCGCTTCAAAAAATCTATCAAGGCCTAGTCCAGGCGCATTTTGACTACTGTAGCGTTGTATGGGGTACCTGTGGCGCAACGCTTGCTGACAAATTATAAAGACTTCAATTAAAATCGGGGCGCGTGGATTCTGACCTTCCCCAACTATGATACAGATGCAAATCAATTATTCAAAAGTCTAAATTGGAAGAATTTAGAAACTCGGCGTCAAATTTCGAAAGCAAAAATTGTGTACAAATCTATCAACGGCCTTGCACCGAAGTATTTATTCAACGCAGTGATGTTAATCCTTACAATCTACCAGATTTTGAGAATAAGCTTGCTATTCTTGTTTGCTGCAGGGGCAGGGTTCGTCAAGTTTGTTCCATAAACAAATTTTGTTAGCTGCAGGGGCAGATGTCAGAAGTGAATCCATTCGGTCCGTAAACAATCCAAACATTCCACCTGTGAAGAATAGAAAAACTGAAATGTCATTATGGCTTGGGATAGTGTTCTGTGCATATCCGCAACTTGAACAAAAAAATTGCTGTTTTCTAAACAGAAACAAAATCCCTTGTTAGCAAGGACCTAAATATTTTTCTGGAGACCAGATTACATTTGCGGCAACATTTGTTACATTTGCCTTTGTTATTTTTGTATTACTTACACCTTTTAAAAAGATAAACTTGTCTTTCACATGTGAATTTATCATCTTCGAGATGAAATATCTGATGATTGCAGTATGTAGAGAAAAAAATTCTCGTCAAGGTCTCTTCCAAGAAAATTTTTTTCATGCGATGATTGAACTTCTAAATTAACTTGATTAAGACACGAGCTCAACCTAACTGCCAAAGATTTTATAAAAAAATCAAAACAGTTCAACAAATAATTGTGTTATGCACTGGATGTGAAATTCAAGGGTTTTTCCATGACTTTCCGAGACATTTTCAAGCAAATCCAGAACCTTCTCTATCAACAAAAATTTGATTGCTTTACACATAATTTTCAAAAATCAGTTCAGTTGTTGGGTTTCCTAAGGTTCCAGTTCAGCGCACATGGTGGTCAGTTTTTCAAAAGAATCTCATTAGAATCTAGTTTGAATCTCATTACTTGACCTCCATTTGCCATTGTGTTACATCCTCGTGGGACTTAGTGAAACCCAAGAATACACATAATATTATAAAAAGCTTTATTCATTTGGCTGAATCCCGACAACGAAAAACAACCAATGTCAGAAGCTTTAGAAGATTTGGTTCTGGATAAAAATTAAGCCTCGAGGAGTAGCAGTTTTTGTTTTAGAAAATTATCATGTCAAAAATAGTTTTATTATCTTTGGAAGTTAACCCTCGGACGACCAAGCTGTTTATTGTAACAAAATAATACAAGGGGGAGAGGGTCATTTGGACCCCCCCTCCTCCTCCCCATCTAATTTTTTTTCCATAAAATAATTTACCAATTCTATGTTTCTCCGGAACCTCTTTCACTTTCAAAAGCTGTAAATAGATTATATTTAAGTTACAAACACAAAACTTAGTCAAAATACGTGTTTATTCATAATGAACAGCTACTGTATTGCAAATTTCGTGGGCAACGCTAAAACCCTTTAGATAAAAATCGGAAAAAACGAGGATGGGGGTCCATTTGACCTCCTACCCCTTTGGGCGTTCGAGGGTTGAGAAATATGCAAATAAGGGCAATGGCGGTTGGCAACGTGTTCACTCGCTCCTCGTTCGTTTTACTTCTACTGCTTCGGTTTCTTCTTCAACCGTGTTTCTTTCCCAACATGGAAAAGTTAACAGATAGACGCCTCTTTACAGGTAGTCTCGCGGCATCACCGGGAATAAATGTGGATAAAACGCCTCATTCAGCGACTACTGTCCGATTGCAACGACGCCACGTTGGTTTCACTCACCTATCAAGAAAAGGTTTCTTCGCGTCACGAGTAAAGCACTCTTCGAATTCGACATCCACTTTTCAGATAACTCGGATTATTCTTAGTGGTGACGTTTCCATGAATCCAGGACCTCCTAAATGTTCAGCCTGTGACAAGACGATTGCTAGAAATAATCGAGCAGTGGAATGCAACATGTGTCACCGAAGACTACACATCAAATGTGGCAAAGTAAAACCAATTGAATTTGACCGAATTCGGGCTCAATCAGTTAAGACATGGACATGTCCTTGCTGCCTCGATCAATTAAAACAGTTACCATTTGCAAATGAAAGCAATTTTGACATGAGCGGAAGATTGTCTGATACAAGCGACACCGAGAATGATTCACTGTTTGACACCTGGAGTTCATTTGATTTACTAGCTAAAAAACATCGGGCTAATACCAAGATTGGGCACATAAACGCCAATAGTATTGCTGGATTTAAATTTCACGATATTAGAAGTTGGCTACTGTCTGGAAGGTTCGACATACTTCTCATAACAGAGACGAAGATAGATGCTAGCTTCACAAATGGTCAATTTAATGTGGATGGATTTCGTATGCATCGCGTCGATAGAGACATTCATGGTGGTGGGCTAATGATCTTCATAAGAAATGACATTTGCTTTCATGTGATGACACGTTTCAACATGGACCTGTCTAGTTTTCGTACCGAATCCATGATATTGAAAGTCAAAATAAATAGATCATGGCTTGTTCTCGCTGGAATCTACAAACCTCCCAACATCCCTAAAAGTCAATGGAAACTTGAATTGAGTTCAATTTTTGACGCTGCAACAACGCTTTCGAATGATGTTATTTTCCTTGGTGATTTTAACTGTGATATGATGAAACCGAACAAGCCTCCAATGGACGGCCGGGATTTATGTGATTTATTGGACATTTACAATTTGAAGAACCTGATTACATTGCCTACTAGAATAACAAAGACAAGTAAAACATTGCTTGATCTCATTCTTACAAACAACAAGAAAAGAATACTATCATCAGGGGTAGTCGATGTCCAGATTAGTGATCACTCCCTTGTATTCACTATTTTAAGACTCTCAGCACCAAGACTACAATCGCGAAAAATCGGGAATCGAACTGGGGACCTTGTGGTCGGAAGGCAGAGATCTTACCAACTGCGCCAACCATGCCCGCCCGGTTCAGACATTGAATAAGGAACAAAAAGAGTTCTTCTATCATGTACTGCATTTAATAAAAACTTCTGATGATGCATTTTATTATTTCCTAAGTGGAGGTGCAGGTGTAGGCAAATCACATGTAACTAAAGCCTTATACCTTATATATAGGCTGCATTGAAATATAACTCCAGATCTGGGGTTAATTTTGCCGAAACAAAAATATTAATGTTGGCACCCACAGAGAAAGCAGCATACAATATAAAAGGAAATACTATTCACAGTGCTTTAGCAATACCAGCTTGTCAGTCATTAAAGAACTATAAAAGACTTGATTCAAGTAGGCTTAATACATTAAGATGTCAGATTGGTGGATTTAGGTTAATATTTGTAGATGAAATATCTATGGTTGGCAATACTATGTTTAATGTCCAATTCAACAATAGACTTAAAGACATCAAGGGCAGCTCACTACCATTTGATAGCGTTAGTATCGTTGCTATAGGAGATTTGTTCCAGTTGCAACCAGTAATGGATGGTTATATATTTAAAGACATGGACAATGATGAATATGGTGTTCTTGCACCTAATGTATGGCAAGAACTTTTCAAGATGTTTGAACTCAAACAAATAATGCGACAGAGAGATAGTAAAGACTTTGCTGAATTATTGAATAGATTAAGAGAAGGAAATCATACTAAAGAGGATATACTCAAATTAAAGGAAAGAGAATTATTTACAACACTAGTGCTCAGTATCCCAAAAATGCTCTACATTTGTTTATTCAAAATGCTAAAGTCAATGACTTCAATGATAGAGCTCATAATGCTCTCCAAGGTCCAAAATACTCTAATAAATCATATGACACAGTTATTGGAGCATATTCAGAAGAACTTAGAGACAAAATATTAAAGCAAGTACCTAAAGATCCTAGAAAAACAAAACAACTGCATTCTGTTCTGCATTTAGCAGTTTGTGAAAGAACAGAGATATCTCTAAATAATAGAAATGATGGTATGACCAATGGTGCTGGTAATGTTATTAAATTAATGCAAATACATCAAACAGACAAACCATCAGGTATTATATGGGTACAGCTTGATTATGCTGATGTTGGTCAGAAAACCAGGCATGACAATAGACACTTGTACATAGAGGGTATTCAGCCAACATGGACACCAATCAAACCAGTCACCACACAGTTTGGTGTTGGTAGAACAAGATCTGTACATGTAATGAGAAAGCAATTTCCACTTAGACCTGCTGCTGCTAAAACTATGCATAGATCACAGGTTAATACTTGAAAGTAGAATTGTAGTAAATATTGAGACAAAAAGATCCATTCCTCACATACATTATGTAGGATTAAGTAGAGTAACAACTATAGATGGTTTATATAACTGACTTATGTGAAAGCAAAATAGCTGTCAATGCAGAAGTCCAAACTGAAATGCATCCGTTGAGAACTGAAGAAAAACTGTCACTTTCTGTTAGTCTCATATATGAAGCACCTCAAAATAGTATTAAAATCTGTTTTCTCAATGCAAGATCATTGCACAAGCATATAGATGACATACGTCATGACTTAAATTATTCTAGCGCTGATGTAGATATTTTTTCAGAAACAAGATTTTCTTCATTTGACATTGATGATTTATATCTATTAGATAATAAAAGTTATATATTGTTCAGAAATGATTGTACAACAACACAAAATGTATGACCGTTTGGAGGAACAGCAGTGTATAGCCGTCTTGACTATTACCCAGGATATCATGTATTCATATTGTACGCGGCACGGACGGCTGCATTTTAACTCGGTCTTGAAAAATTTTTATGTATCTCCGAAATATTTTAGTATGTCTTTCTGCAGACGATTCCAATGTTTAAATTATGGTTTTACTAAATCCTTATGGCCAAAATATCGAGGAACTAGAGCCGGCCACCTCGTCCGTGAGCGAAATTTACGCCGCCGAGCTCCCATCCAAACAATCAGCCGACAACTATCTACTCGCGGTCTGGATTCGCTGTTCAAAACTTCTCGTCGTCACAACCCTTCCAACTGTGTGGCAATCAAGTTAACACCATCACAAAAACGGCAAGGTTCTTCATCTGCTTTTGTTCCATCTTTATACTTGTCAAATGTAATGTCGCTTGCTCCAAAAATTGATGAAATTCGACATCTTGCAAATTATGCAAACGTTGATTGTATTTGCATAACAGAGACATGGTTGAAATGTCATATCCACGACAATGTTATCGCTCTGGACGGCTTCAATCTAGTACGAAAGGACAGAGCAGTAATAGATCACGGAGGGATTTGTGCTTTTATTAGAAATGAAATCAATTTCACCGTACTACACGACACTGAAGACAAAAATTTCGAAGTCCTTTGGATTAAACTTCGACCAACTCGCCTCCCAAGAGGGTTTAGTTCTATTGTCCTTGGAATTGTATACCATCCACCAAGCGCAAATGATTTGGAAATTTTGCATTACTTACACAACCGTCTGTCGTCGATCGAGTCGAATTTTCACAATTGTGGTCTTCTCTTAGTTGGAGATTTTAATCGATTAAATATCACCAGTCTCCGAACCTCGCACAGTCTAAAACAACTGGTCAAATTTCCAACTCGTGGCACAAGAACTCTCGATTTGATTTTAACAAATCTTTACGACTTCTACAAGGATCCCATCCAATTTCCACCACATGGCTTATCGGATCATATGTCAATTAAAATCTCGCCTAAAGATCGCTCGCAACTACGAACCCCGAGATTTACTATTAAATCGAGAGACCTTAAACCCAGTAATCGCCTTGCCATGCGAACCTATTTACAAGAGGTCGACGTCGTAGGACTTGTTACGGCAGCCAACACCTGCGCCGAGAAATCGGCGACCCTTGAAAACATAATTCAAACAGGTATGGACGCTACGCTTCCTCTGCGATCTAAGACAATTCAGACAAACGAACCACGCTGGATAAATCCAACCCTCAAAGAACTTATCAGACGACGCCAAAGGGCCCTTTCCCAAGGAAACATGCCCCTGTTCCGCCTACTGAGGAATCGCGTAAATAGAGAGCGGAAGGTATGTAGATCTAAATATTATGAAAACAACGTAGCCCAACTAAAACAGTCCAAGCCCTCCCGATGGTGGAGCGAGGTGAAGAAACCAAGTGGCATGTCATCCGCCATAAACGACACAAGTTCTCTGGTTAAATCTCTTCAACAGTTATGTAAAAGTTCTGACAACCTAAAAATTGCTAACACCGTTAACACAACGTTTCTGTCACCAATGGAATCCCTTCATCCTCTACCAACCAATTTCGAACCTCCGTGTGAATCTCCAACCAGTTCATCCTCCACCCCGTTCGTTGTCTCCTCTCACGCTGTTTTCAAAAAATTATCTCTACTAAACCCCAGAAAAGCTACAGGCCCAGACGGAATTCCTGCCTGGCTTCTAAAAGAGAACTCAGACCTATTGACAACCCCTGTGACGGACATCATCAACAGCTCTTTCAGAGAAGCTCATCTACCTCCATCTTGGAAAACAGCCGACATTGTTCCTATCCCGAAACAAAAGCCAGTCAAAGACATCAACAAAGACCTTCGCCCCATATCACTCACCCCGACCCTGTCGAAGATAAGCGAGGAATTCGTAATCCAGGAATATGTGAGGCCAGCGGTGCTTAAGAAAATCTCTAATAATCAATTTGGCTCTATCCCTAAGTCGTCAACTACACACGCTTTACTTAGTATGCTCCACTCATGGACTAAAGATACCGATGGTAATGGTTCAACCGTAAGAGTTGTCCTGTTGGATTACAGGAAAGCGTTCGATCTTATTGACCATAACATCTTGGCTGGCAAACTTATGGCCCTTGACTTTCCTTATGGTGTAACATGCTGGATAATTGACTTTATCAAGGGAAGAAAGCAACGTGTTAAGCTCGATCAAGACACTAAGTCCCAGTGGGAAACAGTACCCGCCGGAGTACCACAGGGAACCAAATTAGGACCATGGTTATTTATTTTAATGATAGATGACATCGGCCGCAACAACACCGACAACATATGGAAGTATGTTGACGACACCACCATTGCCGAACATGTTCCGAAAGCCAAAACAAGCTATATCCAAAAATCAGTTGACCAACTACTCCACGAGTCGGAAGAAAATAACTTCCAGATAAATGAGGATAAGTGCAAGGAATTGCGAATCTCCTTTGCTAAAAGAGTGCCTGATCTTCGTCCTGTCATAATAAATGATAAACCCATCGAGGTAGTTCCTTCGGTAAAACTGTTAGGGCTCAATATTTCTAATGACTTAAAATGGAACTGCCACATTTC
>JAOBBB020135755.1:0-12717 GCA_025331005.2 Zoanthus gigantus
TCTTCCAAGAAACTGGTATTCTTGTTCTAAAATAGTCTCAGTCAAACGTCTCTTCCAAGAAACTGGTATTCTTGTTCTAAAATAGTCTCAGTCAAACGTCTCTTCCAAGAAACTGGTATTCTTGTTCCAGAATAGTCTCAAACAACTATTCCAAAATATTAATTTTGTCCTTTTCTGGAATAGTTCTATATGAGTGCACAATAAATCTCTGTTTCTTGCTCTACTAAATGTTTCACTGGATTCATCATGTAGTCTGTTTTTGTAAGGTTTGCTGGCTATTTTGCTTGATATAATATGTTGCTTGTTCTTTCAGCATCAGTTGGTATCATCTACATCAGTGCTAAATGAACAACTTACAACACTATTGGTGAGTAGTTATTTTGATCATCTTACGTAAACAGTTCCCTTGTCTCTTGTAGGGTGGTTTACTACTGCC
This sequence comes from Zoanthus gigantus, assembly GCA_025331005.2. Taxonomy (NCBI): domain Eukaryota; kingdom Metazoa; phylum Cnidaria; class Anthozoa; order Zoantharia; family Zoanthidae; genus Zoanthus; species Zoanthus gigantus. Next base: position 437 of record JAOBBB020135755.1, read on the forward strand.
CGTTTTTCATCGTGTGCTATAATTGCGTTCTTCTTTGTCCTTTAGGTCATTTGTTGCTTGTTCAGTATTGTAAGAATCATCCACATGCGACAACTCTAGTGAAATGTACAAAAAACGCCCTAAGCGAAACTTAGAAAGTTAATTTTTAACTATGTACCAAAACAACCAGGTTGGGAAAAAAGTTGATGTCGTCTTTCCAGCACTTGTTGTATAGCAGTTACTAGAATCATCAGTGTAACCCTCCACTGTTGTTGCAGGCCTTCGAAGTCTCACGCATTCTCCGTGAGATACACGCAATTTGATACATTCTCACACTCACACGCATAGAAGGAAAATTCGCACGTATTAAAAACGAAATAATTATAGTGATATAATTATTGAGATATTTTTGCATATAATATTGTATTTTCATTTGTAACCAGCTGATTGTAACTTTCACTTCGAGAAGAGACTAGAACTGGAACCAAATGCAAATGATTATTGTCCATATGAATTCTACAAAACTTTTGAAACATGTTTTAAGTATATTGTTAGATAACACTTAATTTTAACAGCAGATATGTTATTCAATACAATTTTAGCCAATCTTGGATACGTAATTTTCAATCTTTTCTAGAAGAGTATGCCCCAGACCTCTCTAGAAGGCTCAATAAAATTTTCTTCGATATGCTTGGAAAATTTTGGGAGGGTTCGAAAAATTTCTCATTCTAATCTAGATTATTTCTCATTCATTCTTAGCATTGAAACTTAGGCAGGTTTGTTATTGTTTTACCCCGCTTCAGTTCTTACTTGTGATATTTTATTTTACAACAGGCAATCATTACGGATAGGGACATGGCAAGGGAAAAGTGAGCAACATGTGATACAGCTAGATAATAAATGATTAGCACTGAAATATCTAGGTTATAACTAATACATGGTATTCTATGAGACATTTACCTTTGTATCTTCTCTTATCTCCATACGTGAAAAAAAATTTAAACGTATTTGGAAACATCTTTTATGTATGATTATCATTGAAAAACTGAAATATCTCTGCTTAAAAACTCGGTACCATCACATAAAAAATAACATTACCATATATGATAAGACTTTAATACATGGTTATCAATGAAATATCCATGTATTTCCTCTTCGAAAAATTATCTTTAATTGTGAAAATAGCATCACCGTATCTTCAAAAACTTTTTATCTTTACACGTAAGAAGGACATTGTCATAAATGGTTACATTTTCTCTTGGCTTTTTTGGATCAGTACTTAACGTATTACTTAACTCTCTTAGTCCCAGTCAGTTATCAACACCCAATTTCTCCTTACGTAACACAAAAAATAAGACATAATGGTAATGAGAATTGATCAAACAAAGCAAACTACTGAAAATTAAAAATAAAATTTTCTCAAACTTATTCAATGAAATATATGGGCTCAAGTTTGGAGAATTTAACAATACAACTGGGACTGAAAGGGTTAAGCACTTAGAAATACGACTGTGATGTCTATAGCTACAAAGATGATTACACTTCGTACGTTTGTTTTCACAGGTTAAAATGTGACCTTCAATATGCAAATACTCAAATACAAAGGCTAAAACAAGGTCGTTCTTCTTCGCGTCGCAGTAGAGACCTTCCTGGTTCGTCTCAGGGATCTTTTTCATCACGTGATGACTATTTCGGTTCTCGTCCAGATTCACCTCGACCCAGTTCACCTGCATCGACAGCAGATTTGGACTCAGGTATTGGTAATGAACCGTCTCCTTATATTGTTTCACATTCATTCCTTGAATTTTCATCTTCATGCATTTCTCTTACTGTCACTACAACGAACTAACTCTTACTGTGTTTTACTTTTAGATTATGCTCCTTTATCTGAAGCAAGTATGAGTGATTATATCGGATCAGAAGACAATATGGTATGAAAATGCTGTTATCAATGTTATTATGATGATAAGGGTGATGATGATGATGATGATGGTGATAATGGTGGTGATGATGGTGATAATGGTGATGATGGTATTTCGCAGTCTGATCTTGTGCTGTTTTACTTCCCAAGGGATCCAACACCTTTCTTAGGATTCTTGCTGTTCCTAACAATGCGGTTTTTTGTAAGTTCGTGTTTGTAATGTGATCTACAATTTTTTGACCAATTTGTCAGTGGTCAGATTTGGGGATTTGAATGCGGATGACCTGGGTTTGATTCTGCGACTACTTGGACTTCCAAATAGATTCTTCTTCGGTGATCTCAGGGGCAAATTCATCACATTTGTAAATAGCCAACTCCTTTGCCTCCTACCAGTTGGGATTCTTAACAGGGGAATGGGATATTAACATGACACTGAAAAACCCCTTTAGAGGAGTTCTCATTAGGTGTTTATATAGTTTTTTAAAGCATACAAAACCTCTTCTGGCTTCTCAGAGGTTTCACAACGTCCATTACATATGTACTTAGCATCCAAATACCAATCTTGAAATTCTTGTTATCCAGGCTGTTTCTGAACATGTTCCACTTTCATGTCACCTTTGACATCTTCAACAAATTGTTAATGATATTTACCTTCTTAATTCGTGCAATTTCAAGTTTCAGTTTTCTATACTATATCGAATTTCAATTTCTTTGGCCTATAGTCTTGAATACTCTAGAATGACTACATTCGTAACGGTAATCTCTCTCTCGTCAATAAATCAAAAACCACTTATCAAATCTACGAGCTTCAATCATGACGGCACACTGGATTGTGCAATCCCTTATAATCTTAAGTCAAATCTTCAAAAAAAAATCTTAAATCCATTCCACAACATTCTTAGGTTTACGTTCGTACCCAATTATTGACTGAACAGCTCCAAACTAATATTTCATAACTGGGGCTTGCGCTGCTATTCCTTAGAGCACCTGCTTGAAATCCCCTAAAGTTTCATCCTCATTGAGCCCGTTATCTTTGTCATTTGTGTTTTCCATTGCCCTCTAAATTAGGAAAATGATGATAAGTTTCCACAATCACCAGTATTTTTATTGAGAATCCATCTCTAGTGAAGGTTACCAGTCCAGCCTTCGGACGTTTTCCAACCCCAGAGGGATCTTTCTCTGAAGGACTGGTTATGAGACGCCAGTTACTCGCAATTCGCTCCATTTTGTGTTGGTTCCATACGTTTCTGTCACGTGAAGGCCAGGAGCTGGACTTTGACTGTGAGAGGCTTATCTTAGTCTTCTGTTGTGAGATTTCCAATTTCCATCTTCCACATCCCGACTTTAGCAGTCTTTCGAACATTTTCGTCAAAAGTAAATTTTGGTTTTGTTTTTGCTCATTCGTGTGCGCGCATGCGCAAGCAATGAATGAGTATCATGGGGGTGAAATGTCGACGGAAGTGGTTGTAGACGGAAATTTGTGGACGGAAGTTGTGGACCATAGACGGAAGTAAAAGTGTCCTGCGAGCGTGGCTCCATGGTAGAACTTTTGACTTTCGTGTGGACGGACCTAGTTCGAGGCCCGTATTGACCTTTTTTCTGTAGTTTTTTTTTTTCATTATTTTAACTTAAAATTGCCTATAATGCGTTTTTCTCACTTTGTAATACAATTTAATATTAAAACATTTGGAAAAAATTATGATTACATCATTTGACTGTTAAAATATTATTACATGAATGAGGTGGCTCTAAGAGTTGTTTAATTCAATTTTGAATGGTTATAGAATGAAGCCTATCTTTAGTCACTCATTTCTATACGTACTAACGTAACCTCAAACTTGAATGATCGCCTCCATTATTCATCAAGATCTGCTCAACACTCGAAAATAAAGCTGGTATCTCAGTACGTCTAATCAATTTTCTCTAATTATTTACTTTCACAATAGGAAATCGGCCGTGGCAAAAGGTCTACATCATTTTCAAGTATGAAAGACAGAAATTCGCTGGTAAGTGATGCCATGGTCGTTTTATGTTTGGTGGACTTGTTGAGTATAAACCATACTAAATCCTTTCTTACTACAATTTCCGTTATTACTTATCCTGTACAAAAATCATTTCCATTTTCCTGTATTACAGTTGCTGGGGGCAGATCCAGGAGTTGTTTAAAGGTTCCCATTGAACTCCACGGAGTGAATAAAACATTTTCAAACTTATTAATAATTCATCAAGTTAAAACAAACGAAATCATAACCGTGACTATGGTTTGGAAATGTGATCTTAATTACCCAAATTAGCAAATAAATAAAGATCCTATGTGTTTCTTTATATTATTTTTAAGTGCCTCGCAATGATTCTTATTGTAGTAATATGTCCGATTTGCAGTCAAACTGGATGTTCTTTTGAAGACAACCTTGCAAACGTCTGTTGCAACATTGGTATTTTGATTGGCAATTTGAGCGGAGCAAGTTGCAACCTGCACTAGCGAGCAATTTGCTCAGTTCACTTGCTCACAATCCAAAAACCTCTACAATATGTGTCTGCTTTACACCAGATAACTAGAAGGCAATTATTCGTTCACTTTTCTCTAGCGAAGTAGTACGATTGCGATTTGCAACATACACATCAACCAAAACTTGCAACTTGTTCTACTCAAACTGTCAAACAATTCACCAATGTTGCAGAGGAAGTTTGCAAGGACATCCAGTTTGTGCTCAAATGCGATTTACAAGCATCTGCAAAGGGACACAGTTGAGAGTCTTCGATCAACTGATACAGCGGCTCACATGCATTTAGATATTAAGAACGCCATCAGTAGAAGAGATAAATTCTACTACATTTGGATCATCACTCTAATCTGTGAGAAAAACGTGTGTTGGTTCATTTGTTTATCCCGATAGAGGGTCGAGAGTCTCGGTTACGGTTTAGTGTCCAGTCCTTATCCGAGAAACCCTGAGTGTTTGTTAGGCTGGGAATCGAACCCAAGCTTCCTGCAAGGCTGACAGGCACCATACCAACTAGGCTAACCAGGCGACGCTAAAAAAGAAAGGGACGTTAACTCTAAACTTTGTCTAAAATTTGTTGTAATGCATCTGTCCATTGTTTTGTTGTCAAACCATTAAACTTTTTACAATTACCTGGAAGTCGCCTTTTCATGAGCCTGAATTTTAAAAATTTTCTGGGATATCATTGATGGAATTAACCCTTTCAGTCCCAGACGTATTGTTAAATTCTCCCAACTTGAGCCTATACTTTTCATTGAACAAGTTCGAGAGAATTTTACTTTTAATCTTTAGTAGTTTGCTTTGTTTGATCAATTCTCATTTTTTCATGACCAAATGTCTTATTTTGCTGTGTAAGGAGAACTTGGGTGTTGATAAGTGTCTGGGACTGAAAAGGTTAATATCGATTTCCTTTTAAAATCCTAGATCTGCCTTAGGCTTCACGGATCAATCCTGGTTTCTAGTAAACTACTCACCCACCCCTCCCTTGGGATGGGGTTAGTGTTAGGGTTAGAATTAACGCCAATCCTATGGAGGGGTGGGTGGGTAGTTTACTAGAAACCGGAATTGATCCGGCTTCACGATTGCTATTCACTTTTTTTTTTATTTGGAACTGAACATGGTCATGAAGCTAAAACTCTAACAGTGATCAAAAAGAACACAAATTGAAACTCTTTTTATTAAAAGTTTTTGTTTGTGAATCCTTGTAGTCTTTATTCTCTTTTTTTTTTGTTTCTCATTCATCTTTCTTTTCCATCCACGTTTAGCTCTCACCGCATACTTGTCACAAACAGTCGCAGAAAATTAAATTCAGGAGTCAATGAACTGGTGCATTTCTATAAATGAAAAAGAAATACTAAAAAGAATTTAAATTTTGGATTAAACCTCATAAACGTAATTTTTTCATTTTCTGATAAGATTAACCATGAGAAAAACTAAAATAAGAACTTGAATTTTTGGCATTGCCATGCCATTGGCAAGACTAAAGTTATGACTAACGCAATGCCTTGAAGCTGCATGAATAAATACATAAATAATTGCATGTTAAACATGATATTAATAGGTCTAGGATTTGGTGTTGTGGCCGAGGATGTGGTGAGATCTTAATAAAATACATTTTTCTTCACTTTTCTCGTTAATAATTCATTCTGTTAGGCATTAGTAGAGGCATGTGAGATGTATGTCGTGCTTCTGCTTTTCTTATTTTTAGTTGACGCAGGTGAACGGGCTCAGATAACAGTAGTACGTACAATAGTATCATTTTATATTTTGGTGCCGTTTAAATTTATTGAGTTGCGTACTCGACCTATTAGCAGAATAGTGCACCGGCAAGTAAAGTTAAAATTTAGACAAACACAGGTTGTAGGTTGATCTGGCGAATGACTAACGCTTGAAACGTCAGCGTTGAGCCTAAAATTTTCAACTATGAGTTAGTTGTGTAAATTACATTTGCTCTGATAAAGGACTAACACTTGAAATATCAGCTCCTTGCACTACTTATGGTGATGATTATAAACATTTCAACCCTGAGTTGTCTAAATTACGGTTGCGGCCCCGTTGAAGGACTACACTCGAACGTCAGCTCTTTGCTGCTCACGGTAATGATCGTAAACATTTCAACGTTGAGTTTTCTAAATTACAGTTGTTCTGATGAAGGACTAACACTCTAAACATCAGCTCCTTACACTACTTACGGTGACGATCATAAAAATTTCAACCTTGAGTTGTCTAAGTTACAGTTGCTCTGATGAAGGACTAACGATTCAAACGTTATGTCTTCACACTACGTACGGTGATCCTAAAATGTTCGACATTGAGTTGTCAAAGTTGTAGTTGCTCTGACCAAGAATTAACATCCGAAACGTCTGCTATTTACACTTAACAGCAAAGAGCATAACGTTTTCTACCATCAGTTGGTCTCTTCTATGAAAATTGGAACATACTTACCTGATCCTACTAGATTAGGTTATCGGCATTTTCACATAGCCGAGTTAGTGCTTTGTTGAAGCCCTTTGTTAACTGAAGCTTGTTTAATTTCACTCAAGATACTAACAAATACAGATCTTGCGATTGGTACCGAGTGTTACGACGTATAACATAGGTAAGTAACAGCCTAACTTAAGATCCCAGTCCTCCTTTGAGCTCGATCGTCACCTGCACCTTTTAGAGAACATATCTTGTATTAGACTTCATGCTCCCCATTTATAGATTATAATATTTCAATGAAATAAACCATGTATGATGCATGACAAAATGTTACGGTTAAAAGTAAAATGTAAAATAAAAACGCATTGTCCTTTGCTTGTATAAGTTGAATTAAATTCTTAAATATTTTTCTTTCTAAATATTAGTTGTATCTGCATGCAGTCGAGGTAACGTTACTGTGCATACTTGTATGACATAAACTATCTTAATAATGAAGTGTTAAACTTGCTATCTTTGTTTAAGAAAGTCCTTATTTAATGAAAGTAAAGGTAAATGTTTTCATATACTCTACTTAATTATTTCTTTATCCACTCGAGTTTCAGATTCCTCTGTGAAATGTAAACCTTTCAAAATTAAAAGTAAAAACACATAAATAGTGATTATTTAATGTTTTGTAATAGAAGCGTTTATTTTTTTTGTCATAACGTCACTCGCACCCGCCTACGCACGTATCTTGCTCCCATTTATTGGTACAATTCATTTTTCTTGAAAAATATTCATCCACCCCTCCCTATATGGTTAGGGTTATAGTCGATGTATGTCAGTCTTAATTTTTAAAGAGAGTACTCATCCACCCTTCCTTTGTGTTAGGATTAGAATCGATGTATGTCAATACTGATTTTTGGGAAAAGTACAACCCAGCCCTCCCTTGGGTTAGGACTAGAGTCCATGTACGTAATTCTTGATTTTGAAATATAGTACTCATCCTCCCCTCCCTCGTGTTAGGATTAGAATCGATGTATGTCAATACTGATTTAGGGGAAAAGTACAACCCAACCCTCCCTTGGGTTAGGACCAGAGTCCATGTACGTCATTCTTGATTTTGAAAAATAGAACTCATCTACCCCTCCCTTGAGTTAAAGCTAAAATCGACGTATATCGATTCCGATTTTTGGAGAAATTACTCATCCAACCCTCTCTAGGATCAAAGTTGGTCTATGTCAGTGAAACGTCATGAGACAAAAGAAAAGTTCATCTTTCCATAAGTTTCTTTATTTCAAGTATGAATGATGTCTTATAAAGAAGTAAGAGTGTACTGTACCTCGCTCAGACTGAAGCTTTGCGATTAAAGTCATTTGAAATTTTCTTCCCTTGTTTTGGGAAATAATGATTTGGGAGGCCTTGTGGTATCTTTGATTTATAACATTTTTTTGTCTGTGTTTCAAATATTTTACGTTTCTTATCAGTAAGCTATTCAGTACTGGAAATTCGTTAACAATGTAGTGCATTCTCTTAAAAGCGCCTCTTTATTTTAATAAATAAAGTGTGTACTCGTGGTTAGATTTGGGTGGTTTTCCTATACAGAATGTACGAAACTTTTGCTGTTGTAGTTTAGTGCAGGTAGGTGTAATGGAGACTGTATCTAAAACGTCATTTTTCTAAAACAAAATATTTTGCCAGTTTGAAGCCTCTCTGGGAGGCAAAATTGTTGCTCGATTACATTTTGCCTTATGAATTCTCTAGATTTGCAGGTTTTTGCCCCTCAAAGGCTGAAACGGCTAAAAATTTGCATTATAAAAATAGTGTATTTAGTTTAATGCAAAAAATTATATTTTTCTATCGCAGAGCTCAAGCGGATACCGCACTCATTCATTTCGATCACGTGAAGAGTCCTACACCAGCCAATGGCAACGAGCACACGGCCAAAGAGGGGGTAAACCCTACTGGAGTGATGATGGGGGCTCCAACAGCAGCTACTTTCATGAATCACAGTTCTAACTTAATCAGATTAATCGTACAGTTTATAACGCAGTCCGGAAAATTCTTTATTAAGATCTTAATATTTAACACAGAGTGGTCTTTGCAGCCAGATTTTATATACGTTTATTGTTCAGTAGAAAAAGCAGTTTATAATTCAAGAAACACTACTTTATTTTGCTGTTAGAACAATTGTTAACGCTATAATTAACCATTTGCCCCCGTCAGTTGAAATCGCTTGCAAGATTCGTTGCAGATAGACTTGAGAACACGAATGTCTGGCCTGCGTGTGATATTTTAACAGTTCAGTTTCTTGCTTAAACTTTTTAAATGGTTCAAGGTTTTCCTGTATGTTTGTCATGTTTGTAAAGGAGGATTGGAAATTTTGTACAGATAAAAAGATGGCAAACTTTGACTCATTTAGGTCCGTTTTTCGTCTCTGCTACAATTCACTCAATAGTAACTTTAAGTGTTTCTTTTGTAAAGCGAAGTCGCACAGTTTTATAGTTTCGCACTACTTAACCGTATTTTAAAGCAAATTGTTTTCAGATAAGCTGACTCCGAATATGTGGTTCTATTTTATTGCTTCTTTTCTATCAATGCTTTTTATTTGAAGACTTCCGTTTGAGGTGTACTTTTGTTCCCAGGTTCTAGTGACTTTCTTTCAAGGTGGGAAACTGGGAACGAGGTTGGTGGAAGGAAATAGCGACGTTATGCAAGATTCATTTTGAAAAACTGGTGGAATAAATTTAGAGGGATTACTGGAAAAACTGTGTGTTGGGGTAAAGGAGGATGGGAAATTTTGTACAGATAAAAAGATGGCAAACTTTTTCTATCATAAATAATTTTTACCGTTGAGGAAGTGCGATTTTTGTCTTGCAACGACGTTTTTGTACATATTTTATTCTGTTTCCTTTCTTGTCTTTGTATAGTAGCTCTGTAATATTCTAATGTATTTTAGGATCCAATATACATAGTTTTGAGCGGACGGAAAACGAACTGTAAAATGAGGTACTGAATAAAAAATGCAATTGACCGAATAAATATTGAAACAAGATAAATTGAGGTTGAAATTTTAGTTTCATTATAACCTATAGTTAAAACAGGTAAGTTAATAACCTAGTACCCAGGCTCATTTCACTGACGTAGTAAAATGAGCCTGGGTACGAAGTTGGTTTATTAACTAAGCTTAGACCCGCGCTATAAAGGGTTCCTTGGCTTGTGCAAGACATTAATCATTTAACTTTAAAGTGAAAACTAGGTTAATAAGTAAGGAACCTTTTTATACATGTTCAAACGATTGAAAATACTTTACTTGTCCAATTTAGTTTTCATTTATAATAGGGACCTTAATCAACGAAGATGGAAACGCGGACGACAACGGTTGCGAAAAATCACCTTTCTGGTTTACTCTTTACTTCTTTGTGCGGGTCATTAGGGTTTTGTTTTTTTTGCTTTAAACTTTGATTAGAAAAACGATTTAATGTTTCTCCATGAAGCTAAACAAAGGCTGAGGAAGTTTTTTTCTATTACGTCCCCGTAGTCCCGACAACTCTAAAGCCTGGTTCACACTTGTGAAATAAGCACAAGAAAATGAAAAATGCGCGCGCGCAAAATGGACTGTGTGTTGTGTTCGTTGCTTATGCTTGTTTCACAAACAAACAAACGAAATAAGCATAAGCATAAGTACAATAGAAAGGAAATTGTATTTTGTCGCTTTTGGGAGTTAAATGCAAAAGTACCGTTTCTCTCCTAAGTGTAACTCTCCTGGTAGTTTTGACGTAGGGCTGTCAAAATGTTATATTTTCAAAGCCATCCTGGTCTCCAGAGCCCAACGTTTTTCTTAGCCGACGGAGTCTTCGCACGGAAAAACATTGTTTTGTAGTGCCTAGGCTCCTCCGGCGAAGAAAAACAATGGGCTCTGGGGACGAGAATGTGTATAAACATACTTAAGGTGGCACCCTATGGTTTCTACAAAAATTACCTAACATGGCAAGTAACATTTTAGTGCCACTAAAAGCTTTTCTTCAACCCATTATTACAAGATAATTACTAAGATATGAAGACAAAACATTAAAAAAATTTTGTCGATGTTAAATTTGACCGAAGAAATCTTGAGAAATGGAGCAAAATGGCTCAGTTTTGTACTTTTTTTGGCACTTTGAAAAGCCTTGTTGCTATAGCAACGGGTCGCATTAAATAAGTTAACATCCACAAAATTTTTTTAATGTTTTGTCTTCATATCTTAGTAATTATCTTGTAATAATGGGTTAAAGAAAAGCATTTAGAGGCATTAAAATGTTACTTGTCATATGTTAGGCAATTTTTGTAAAAACCATAGGGAGCCACCTTAATCTTTGTCATATCAGTGGTATAATAAAGTATAATAACTGTGTATAATAAATAATGCACATCTTGCACTATTTCCAGAATTAGGCCAAGCAAATTTATAATTTCCAAGAGCACAGATTTTATTCAAAATTTGCAGTCGGTTGGTAAAAGGGTAAACAACAATAAAATATCAAGTTGGGAGCACAAAGGCTCTTGGGATCATTTGGTGGGACAGCATGTGCAAACAAATATGGAAAGATCAAATGCAAATCAAAAGAAAAGAAAATACAGTCCTATTTAGTTGCAAACATAAATAATTTATAATTTATCCAAAGCTCTTATTGTTAGCTTTTGTATAGCTCAATACTTAATTCTTGGACTTGTTTTTCTGCTTTTCATCAACATAGGCTCAGTCATGGCCTCCTAATTTTTTAAATGTTGTCAAATCAACAGAGTACGTTCAAGTTTCGACTCTAAGACCCTAAACACGCTGGTAAATTCATTGGTTTTCAAGAAAATGACATATTGTTCCTCTGTCTGGGCAAATACATCAGCCTCAAATATAAATAAGCTTCAATTCATTCAGAGCTTTGGATGTAAAACTGTTATCAACACCAAGAAATTCGATCATGTAACGCCACTTCTTCATCAACTAAACTGGCTTATCGTGAAAGATACTCTGATGTTTAGAGACCTAGTATTAATGTACAAATGCTTACATAAAATGGCACCTAGTTACTTGAGGAAAAAGTTTAGCAAGAGGTCCGAAATAAACGAAAGGCAAACCCGTCAAAGAGACAGTTTAGATATCCCATTATACAAGTCTGCTGCAGGAGAGCGCACATTTTGTTATACAGCTGTGCATTATTGGAACAATCTTGACTGTAGCATTAAATCTGCAAAAACTGTAAAATCTTTTAAATCACATCTAAAAAAGCATTTTTTACATCTTAGTTTTAATGGTTGACATTTTAGATATTTTATATTTTAGTTAGTTATAGATTTTTTGATTCACTGATGTAAATAGTTTCTGAAAAACCCGGAATGGGAGAATTCTATTAAAGATATTATTATTATTATTATTATTATCTCATTTTCCACACTGTGTGTCTGGCTGTTGTTATCGCCGGTTTTTATGCTGATAGGCG
>JAOBBB020135844.1:0-21801 GCA_025331005.2 Zoanthus gigantus
CAAATAAAAAAAAAAAAAAAAAAAAAAACACGGGGCAAACCTAAACTTGTGCCGCGCTTCGCTGCTGGCACAAGTAACAATGGGTTTAATTGAGTTATTGACGGGAATGAAAAGTTATGGTAAACGGATTGCGATCACTGGCGGCACGTGTTTTGGGAGTGAGTGCAATAATACGATCAACAGAAAAATCCTTGTGCATGGCGCGGTCAACGATAGCTGCCGTATAGAGCGCATCTCATTTTTAATTTGTTAAAAAAAATCATTGTCGTCACTGCAAGGACGTCTTAAACGTAGAAACTGTGAAAAGAGAATAGAATTGAGGGTAGTCTTAAACGCAGAAACTGTGAAAAGAGAATAGAATTGAGGGTATGCTTGGGATGCAACAAAATTAGAAATAGAATGATTAGAAGAGTTAAAATGAAATAAACGCCAACTTTATTTCTTCTTTTTATTTTTTGTAGTATACGCGCATAGATAGATACATTTGATCCATGATATTTTAAAATAATGAGCAAAGTATATCGCAAACGAAAACAAGAGTTATCGGATAGGCGGCGATAATATAGTTTTTAAAAGTAACAATTTAGAAATACATGAAATAAGAAATGTAAGTGATAAAACCGACGTTTCGGTGCATCTAGCGCCACTATCAAGGTTACATAATAATGATAAAAAAGTGGTATTAAAACGGGCTAAGTTGAAACAATTTGCATAACAAGAATACCAAGCTAATTACACTTTAGCACGAAGAGAATCAGACTGTACATTCAATGCTGGTTTGAGATCTTGAATACACAGCATCGAAACGTCGGTTTTTATCACTTACATTTCTTGTTTCAGATATAGTTTTTGTAAATTAAACGACTGAAAACATATTTAACTTCGGACTTTAGATTAATAGCTAAAGCCCCAAGACCACGTACGGACCTTCCCACCAGTTTCTTGTCAATTGCAACAATGCGCTATTCTGTTTCAGTAGCAAACTTTTGTTTCATTCTCTCTGAGCAGCAGTGAACTAAAATTATTACATGCATGGAATTAAGTGAATAAATTAAACAAATGATCAAACGATTTATATATTGCTGTGAAATAATCACAGATGTAATGAAACAAGCGGGAAATTTAAGAGTAAAAAAAACGGAACATGAATCGTTGCGGAACTGATCCCGGACTTCGCGCGTGGGATTAGTTTTTAATCTGACACTAAAAGTTATTTTCCGGGATCTTCCATTTTCCTTCCTCCGTGAAACTGACTTTCACGTCAAAGTTTGTTCCGGTGAGACTCGAGCTTTGAAGAATCTGTAACGGTTTCTTGCGTAACGACGGTTAATAAAACTATATCAAAGTATTATCCCTACTCAGTATTCAACCTTGTTACGGTGCCTTGTTTTTTTCTTTTTATTATTGAATTCTAGATTACTTGCAAACACATGAACTGACTGTATTTTTCACTTTCCCTGTCAAAACTTATTTCAGCTTTTATTGCATTTTGGATGATTATTGTCCCAAATTTACTCTAGAGGGGTGAATTATCATAATTTCCCAGGCATTAGAAGATCTTAGAACATTCAGTGAAGAATCTTTTCATCCCCGGGTTATGAACAGTATTTGACTATAAAGATGCACAGAGTTTTTCAAAAACATTTCATACACAGGAAACTGCAAATTTTACCTTTAACCTTGTTACCGCCGCGCTGCCGGAATTATTTGTTTAGTGTTTGAAATATAAATGTTCTTTTTTCGTTTCTTAGCCCCGGAACGGGGCATTAATCCATTGCAAGTTCACTCTCAGAAGATCCTGTTATTCGTACTCATTTTCGGCGGAATGGAAAGCTGAGTTTGATTTGGAAAAGATAAGTCTAGAAGGTCAAAAAATGTTCAGAGTCGGGACTTGAACCCAGGACCTCTTTGTTGGAAGGCAGCAGCGTGAGTAATCTTATATATCAACTGAGCTCTCGGGTAAATTATGTTGCTAGCATAATCTTAAATTGTGAAAACCATTTGAGCCTAGCGTTTTTGACAAAAAAACCTTTATATTTAGTGTTTGATACGTTTCTGCCTTTTGCTGCCCAGTTGTCTGCATGACTTTTTCGTTCTTTGTATATATAACATGTTATGTTCCGTGTGTAAAAGATACCTGCCTTCTAATGAGTTGGAAAATACCTTTTACATTTTTCCGTCTTTATTTAGCGCATGCCGATTCAACCGACAGCTCGTGATATCGGTGTTTGCCCCATTTCGTGCACAGAAGAAGATCATAACATCCTGAACTGGGTCAAAGTTCAGACACGACCTTTCACGTTCTAAGGTCACAAACATGTTTTCTCTTAACTTGAATCACAAGACCCCTTTAAGTGACTTTTTCTTTATTCACACCCATCGTTCATTAACGTCTGTTTATTTTTCATTTAAAACCCAGAAAGTAATTTTTTTTAAAAAATAAAGTTCATTTTGATATGAAGGCAGTTTTTTTGGCTGTCAAATAGAATCACTCAATACTTTCTTTTCCTTTTGTAGTAATTTTCAAAACCACATGTTAAAAAGATTCTGTGTTGATTTTCTTTTTGCTCATTAGTTGATTAGTTTTTAAAAGTTTTGGATGCGAATTCTACGTAGCAGTAAATTACATGCTAGCTGCAAATCAGCACGTACTGAGAAGGGCGATGACCAATGCTTTGGGTTTGTGTTGTTTTTCTAATAGTACTTTCCGAGTTTTAGCATAGCTTATGAAATGATATAAAGTCAATTTTTTGAAGACCTTATTTGTGAAAAAGCTATTCTTTTGTTTTATTTAACTTTTAGATAAAAAAAAAACATTGCAATTGAAAGTAGAAAAAAAAACTTTAGATATAAAAAAATATCCTACTAGAAAAATATCCCACTAGAAATTTTCAAAAATATTTGAATTAAGCAATCCTCGTGAAAAACCACAGTCTTTGTGGCAGCGGAAAATAACGTGACTTCAGTGAATTCCAATGAAAACTTTAACTTCATTTTGACAGTTTCTGCCATCGCATATATTTGTCGACAACACATTTCTGGCTCTTCGTTGAATATAGATAAAGTCTATAGATTTGAACGCGTATGAGGTTTAAGGCATTCTCGCGATAATTTGTGATTGGCGTTTGACTGCTGGAGATCGAGAGAGAAGGTGGGGAAGACCAGTAAGACTCCATATGTGATTTTGGAAATTTCACTGCTTTGAATGCTCACTGTGTGCTCAATTGTACACTTGTAAAATCAATTATACCACTGGCCCAACAGCAATAAAGCAATTTTTTTTTGCTAGTAGACGATTTTATCTTTATTGCATGAATGTTATTATTATATTTCCTTTTGGTTCCACAGTATCGATGGAAAATTTTAACCCAGCTATCTCAAAATGAGACTTGTAGCTACAATGTCCTAACGAAAAAAAACAAAAAAAAATTGTGACTTACGTTTTCTTTAGAACATCATCTGAAATCTTGAAATGCGAACCAAACGAAACAAGTAAACAAAGTGCATTTTTCTGAATAAGTAAATGAACTTTTAAACATGATACAAGATGGTTCCCTGCTAGTACGAGACCTCTGCTAGCAGAGAAACAAGGTGGCGGCTCCAAGTAACCCACAATATCCAGAAAAATGCTCTCGCTTGTGTAAAGATTTTTAAACTTAAAACTTTATTTTATAATTCAATACCTTCGACAAAACAATTTGTTTTCATTTTTAATAAAATAATTATCTCACTCTTCAGAACAATATTTATTATCGATACATCTAGATTAAAAGTTTGCATAACCCAGATATATTGTGAGTACAGCGGAAGGTCATGCCAGAAGAAAATGACCTTTTTCGTCATTTTTTCATGGTTAAGATTTTAAGCCGGCGACGATAGGGTCAATTCAGTAATAATAGGTTTGAATAAAATACTTTTTGGACCAAGGATAGATTTAAATTACAACATACACTATTCAAAAACTCAGTCTGTAACAAAAAGATTTGAAAGTTTGCGCGAGTTTTATCCAGTCAAAAGTACACGTGCGGGAATCCCGCGCGTGCGTTATGTTGTATCACTATTCAACCTCGAAAATGCAGCCTCATTTTGACGAGGAAAGCCAGGAGCGTGTTATGAATGTTCTTACTGTTGAATGTGTATAGTAATGCCTCGAACTGTGATTACTCGTTCTCCTAAACATACTCCTCTTTGTGATAGCAAGTGTGAGATAAAGCACAATGATTTGGTTTTATCACTATATGAAAGCAATTTGGGGCCACCAATTTCGAAGGAAAACCGTATTGGCATCTCGTGCGGACACTTAAACTTAAAACAGTGCATCGAAGCCTGTGTAAATCGGGGATGGGATCGAGATAGTTTTGTGGAGGACACATCAGAGGTCCTACAGAAACCGTTGGTTTATTTAGCTGCATGTTTCGGCAAAGGAAAGTCTCTTGATCTGCTGCTTAAGATGGGGCTAAGTCCATCGAGCCTCACAAAAGAAGGAGAGACTGCGTTACACGGAGCTGTTCGCTACCTATACAAATGTTGTGGTTTGTGTAGTTCAAAAGTTCGGAAGCAATATTTCCTTACGTTATTTACAGAATTGAACAGAAACGACCCGAAACTTGTGCTACAGAAAGATCAAACGCAACAACAAACTGCCCTACATGCTGCAGCAGAAATGCTCACCAAAGACAAACTAGACCACTTGTGTAAACTCACTTATAAATCCAAACGAAAGCGGCATTTATGCAAACGGTCGTATCGCTCGAAACAGCAGCGCGACTACTATCATATGTGTTTGGAGACAATGTTGAACAGTATGGTAGAGTCAATGCAGAAGGGTTTCATTTCTTATGAAGAAGTTATGGAAACCATTGAGTCGAAGGATCATGAAGGTAACACAGTAATGAATATTTTAGGACGAAGCCCTCATGAAGAGGGCTCCGCAGTTTATCGCTATATTTTGGATACATTCCTGAACTCCAACAAGGAAAAGATGATGGAACTTAATGTATCTATGCTGAACGTACAGAAAACAGTACAAGGGGAGCTTTCACAAGTTCAACAGCCAGGTGCGTTTCTAAAATTGTTCATATTTCTAATAAATCAGTTAATTTTATGAAAAATATAATCGTCTGAGACTAAGTAGTTTTTGTGTATAACAGTAACACACATTTTATATTTGTCTAAGTGTGTTTATTTTGGATGACTTAAACGTGATAAATCCTTTTTTTAAGTAAATAAATGTTTATCGCATTTGTGTGCAAGGATTATTTAACGCAATGTAATATTAAAATGTTAAATACTTTGCAAAGATATGCCGATCAAGACTTAACAGGTTTTGAAAGTCGAGTATGGGATTGCTGCATGTTTTTTCAAATCCACAACACACAAGTTTTTAATGCACAAAATTTTTGGAGTTGGATGTTGCACTTACTAAAAATTACACAAGAAATTTTCACTTTCTCAATTTTTATTCCACGTTTGTAACGAAGAATGATTACATAATATTGCATTTTATTGCTCAGTAGCATCTTATAGGCTTAGGTAGTAATTTTTCCTCAGAATTTATGAAATGCAAAACTTGATATGCATGATATATTTTTTGCAGTTTTGGGTTTACTTGTGCAATGTGATTCAAAAAGTAATATTAAGTCATCCTTTGATTTTTTCTGCAAAGCACAGCTCCTAAAAAAACTTTATCAAATACATTTGAGACCAGTGTATGTCATGCAACTTTTGCAGTTATAATCACGTGTTTTAACACATGAACATCAAGTGTGACAGCCTCAATTTATTTATTGAATTACTGTGGTAAGAAATTTCTCTCATGTGTAAGATTTCATTAAGTGTTTTTCATACCAACAAAGAAGTTGTTGATTAATATTTGAACCAACTCATGATGTTCATAAGATTTAGTTACTTTTAGATTTAATTTCTAAATACATGAGAACAGCACATGTGAATTATCACTTGTTCACTTACACTGCTTGGACTATTACCTCTGAACATTAATTGGATACTTTTGTTTGAATGAGATTGTTGATCAGCAAAACCTGCAGTTACCCTTTGCAAAAGGGTGTCTAAAGATGTATAGTTTATCTCTTTCCAAGCTACTATGGAAAAACAGAAGTCAAGCTCAATGGAATGAAATTTATAATTTACAAAAAGCATTTGCTGTTCCGTTTTTACCTCAAAATCTAATGGAATTGAGGAGATGTAAGCATTTGTTGTTTTATGAGGCATTATCTTTTTAAAGTAGTTTATAAAAACGTTAGAATTTAATTTTACCTCATTGTTTACATAATTAGACAAGTTACTTTTTTAAATTTAGAGTAGTGACAGAAACAATTTTTTTTAAATAATCTAGTTTTTAATCACTCCTGAACACACCTTCACCCTGTTATGTAAGGCAGTCATACTTTGTTCTCCTGGCTGTGGTGTGAATTTTTCTGTACTTAGATTGGGGGTTTGTCAGTACACATCTTATCAACAGTGGAACACAGAACATTCTTGTATTTAGGCAGTCCAAAAAATGAGAAGTCACATTGTGTCAGACTTAAACTAAGGGGTCTGCATTCAAAATAACTTCAAATTGAGCTCTTCAATGGCATAGCAACAGTGAACTGGATATTAAGCTACAAAGTAGTATAAGAAATACAAGTACATTCTATTTCATATAAATATATTAATTAATATAAATTTTTAGTCTTAATTGTAATACAACGATTACAATATTCTTCAATAATTACAATATAATGTAGTTGTAAATCAATTTTTGTGTTTTTTTTGTTAAATAGATGATATATAACTTGTTCACAAGTTGTTACTTGGAATATATATATGTTATTTGCTGGCTGAGAGGTCTGTATTGAGAAAAACTGTGCCCGAGGTCTTGTGTAAGCACCGAGGCCAGAGGCCAAGGTCCATACATAGACCAAGGGCACAGTTTTTCTTAATACGGACCTCCTGGCTGGCAAATAAGATTTTTATTTTTTCCCACTGTTTTTGTGTTACATAATTTGCAAAAAACTGAAATTTTTGTGGGCTTTGCTTGTCACAAATTCGCTATTAACTGCTGGCGGGCAAGATAGTAAAATTCCGCCCGCTCATGAAACCCCTTAAAACCAATCAGATTACAGGATTCTTTTTATCTTGCCCACTAGCGCACCCAAAAAAAACCAGTTCTTTCTCATATCCCCGCAAGCTCTTGCAGTATTCTAACTTAATCTAGTTAATCATCGTCTCCAAATTCAGCTTAATTTGATTGCAGTTGTTACAAAATTTGATGCAACAAATAAGAGGTCTGAGTTAAATACAACAGAATAAAGTCATCATCATCATCTTTGTTTAATGTCCCTAGTTTTCCACTCCTGGGGTCGGATGTGATATGAATTGCCTCCACTGATGTCTATTCTCTGCCATATCTTCTGTGATATTCAACTTCATCTTGTCTTATTCAATAGAATAAAGTATGTTGTCGGAAAATAGACAATGAACCACTCTTTAAAAAGTGATTGATTGAAGAAATAAAACATGTTTTCCGTGCCTTCATAGCCTGGTGAAAACTGAGGGGAATTTTTGGGAGAATTCAAGAGCAGATCAGTGAAAACCCGAGATGCAGTCAAAGGTTTTCACCTGCTCGAGAATTCTCACAACCTTTGCCAATTCTTTTATAAAGTTATTATTTTCACTGTTAACAAAGAGAAAGATGATATATGAAGCGCGTACTGTAAATTCTCACAACTCGGAGCTACAGTCAACCACATTGCTTATGTCATTTTCGTGCTTCATAGTGCTATGAAAACACACTAGTAGACCAATCAACACCCACGTACTATCCAGAATATTTTATAAAGGTAATTAGTGTTAATTGTATCATGTTTCAAGAGAAGAAATACATTTCAATATGTTCTGTATATTTTTTGCAAACTGAATGAGCGGTCAAAGCATGATATGAATCGTCCCTGTGTTAGCAAAACTATAATACTGTGAGAGCTGGAATAAACCGATGATTTACTAGGAAACGTGCGAGTTCGTTTTTGACAGTGTATTAAAAAAACTGAAAAAAAAATCAACTGAAAAACATAAAAATATTCTCATCTATCCATTTTTTGTTTTTTTAAATGTAAATCATGCTTTTGACTTGTTTGATTTTTTTTCCAGACTCAAACCAGAGCATTTCTGCATCAGATGAATCAGAGCTGGAGACATGCGTTGAAGATGGCCACTCCCCTTCTGTTAGTGCTTCTAAAAATGAAGTAGATGACAAGGGAAAGCTTTTACAAAATCAAAGTATGGTTGTGCATGTTGACCCATCAGCAGTTCTTATCAGCTACCCAGAACCACCTGCAGCAACTAAAAAACAGATACCCATGCTGAATGGCCAGACAGCAACCATTGGAACATCAACAGTCACAACTCAGACAGTGAGTGTTCAGTCAACATTGTTCCCATCTCCTCAACCTAGAGCCCTACTTTCAGGTAAGCGGAAGAGATCGAATGAAGTAAATGCGGTAGAAGTAAAAGGTCATACAACTGGAGCAATAGTTAAGTCTCTTTCTCACTCCAAGGCAAAGATAAGCAGACCAAATTCAGTAGACGTTGGTGCTCAGGCAATCCTTAATCAGAATTCTACCCCCATTTTACCAAGAGTTGGAGTACCTAGATATGCCACCGCTATACCAGTTCATGTGAATGAATTGCCCACTCAAACATCTCACAGCAACCATGTGCCAATAAACTATCTGGCTCTACAAGCAAACAAGAAGGTTTCTCCTCATTTCAAGCCAGCCACTGTTTCAAGCTGTCAGGAGGCTCCAAGTTCAACCAGAAAAGGTTTTGCAAGAGGTGAACCTTTGGGACCACAAAATCCTTCAGGTCAGCCAATGATTGTATGTGTTGACAGCTTGACAGGCAATGGAAATCTTGATAACCTAGTTTCTCGTCCAAAGAGTTCAGTCAAGGAAGAGGTTCTCATGTCTGCTTCAGCAAACCAAAAAGTAAGTTCTGACTGTGAGACAGTGAAGGAACATGCAGATCAAGGCAACAACATGCCACCTAGTGGAGCAACCAGCCCTGAACAACCGACATCTACACAATCGGATGCTAGGTTGCCATTAGAGAGCTCTCTTCTCGATTTAGTAGTTATGGAAGATAGTGGTCTGGATGCTACAGGGAAGAGTGATGTTCTAAATGTATTTCAACTCCACTATCGCCGAAGGCTTTCTGATATTAAGAGCATCACACCATCACTTGATGCTGAACTTAATCAAAAGAGAGCTGATCTTCAAAAGAAGCAAGATAAGCTGGATGAGTTGGAGTGCCAGATGGCATTCCTGAAGAACCAGATTGGAAGTCTGAGTACTGAGGTACAGGAGAAAGAGCAGAAACGAAAGGCGTTAGTTGAGGAAGAAGGGAAGCTGCTTAAAAGAATCACACTTTGTGATGAAACAAAGAAAAAAATAGGTGACATAGAAAGATAACTGCAGGTAATATATCTTATTATATAACAGAATTCATATTATAACATTTAAAGTAATAATATTCATACGTACAGCCCCAAAATAAGTGTCAATCTTTAATTTTTTCTGAAAAATTAGCAAAATAATTAATGTATTGCTCTATTGTCATCTTGTTAAAATCAAACGTTTTTATAGTAATCCAAGATACAGAGTCATATTTTGCTAGTTAGCTTTGGAAAGATCTACTTTTTTTAAACTATGAAAATATATTTTTAATTTTAGCTGGAATGCTAAACTTCCTGGCTTACTGAAAAAATAATTATAAGATTTAGTATTAATCGGTCAAAGTATAAAAACTTCAGCATAAGCATTAAAATTGTTTAGAAATTTTTTACAAAATTGTTAGGACTGCCATGCATCAATCTTTACCAGGGGCTTATTTTGTGATGCTTGAATTTGAAATTTTGTGGTTGCAGTAGTTTGATTATGTGTTTTGATTGTTTTAGGTAAGTTGAACAAAAAATAGTTAAAATGTTTAAAATTGTTTAGCTTTTAATACATTGTAGTCAGGTAGTTTGGGTATGATTATTTTAAAAGTAGAATTTACGTTTAGATATTGCGTCTTTTTATCGCAGGATTCTCTTTCGCAATTTACTTAACTTGTGTCAAAACAGGAAAGATTGTTAAAAATGTCCTTCGACAGCAGTAATGATTGCTTCCAATAACGCAAAATTCGTAGCAGCGAAAAGACTAAAAATACTACATTGTATTTTGATAGCAGTTTGTTGTATAAGGTGTAGAGATTTCGTTAATCGTTTGGCTGTTTTTTTAAAGGTGCTCTTTGCCCCTAAAGTTTGGCTCAATTTTACACAGTATAGATGTCATTTTTGTCTTGTGCGCTACTTATTCATAAGTGCTGCAAGCTTGTTTAGAAACTTTCTCTTGTTAATTTATTTCCTATCTTGCGCAGTTGCTCCGTAGTATTGTTACAGAACCGTGAACTTTTTAAATGCCGATATTATTTTGTTCATTGCGTTTCAGCACTAGCTGTACTTGCAGAATCCGAAGATAACTAAGGCTTAGACGTGTTTTGTGTTGCCTTCCAGACTATTGTGCTTTCTTTTGAAAACGAATACATTTCGATGCATTTTGTCGTACCGTCATAGCTAAGATGTTCATCGTATTGTTAGGCGAATACTTTTTTTATATTTTTCATTCTACCATATGTTTTCTTACTTTTAATGGAGTTACAAAAGGCAAAAGTTTTGAATTTTAAGGTTTCCCCGATAGTATGAGTCCGACATATTAAACATGCATTGTTCAGTCCTGCGAATGTATTATTCTTTACTGGTTTTGCCACGCAAATTGTCCGAGGTTTTTTGTAAATCT
This sequence comes from Zoanthus gigantus, assembly GCA_025331005.2. Lineage (NCBI taxonomy): Eukaryota > Metazoa > Cnidaria > Anthozoa > Zoantharia > Zoanthidae > Zoanthus > Zoanthus gigantus. The sequence continues at coordinate 10,839 of JAOBBB020135844.1, forward strand.
GCTTAAAAATCTCAAAAGTTTCGTCCAACTTAAATCTCCTACGGTTATGGAGACCGAGTATTTATCGCGGTTTAAGAAATGATGTTTTCAAGAATGATCGTCGCATTTAAGTATTCAGCTTAAGTGCTCTTCAGGCTTCAAAGATATTCGAACCCATGACCTCTTCGCTATCGCAGAGGTCACAGGTTGGAATCCCGTTGAAACCTGAAACAATTAGTTTTTTACTTCTCGGCTTTCACAATTGCTTAAATTGATTTTAAGTTTCAGTTTTTGACAAATTTCATTGAATGCTTCGCTACTTGCTCCTGAATATTATCTTATTATCTTATATGATTTTTAAATCTATTTTCATGTACAGCTATTTGTTATTTTTGTTTTATTCTATATTAAGTTACATCATTTTAATTATGTATTTATTTAATTTAAGGATTCTTGTTTGATTTTCTTTAAGTCAAGTATATCGCGCCTTGCAATACGGTGAACTCAGATCACGTATTAAAAGGATTAGTGATTTTCAGTTTTGTTTTTTTTTTACAAATACGCCCACTTGCTGGGGACACAATGAACTCGACATTGTTCATAATGAACTCGTCTTTCGCCTCGTTCAGTATTCAAATTTCTCGTTCATCATGTCGCCAGCGCATGCGTGTATTTGTAAAGAAACCACTCACATCATTCACTAACCCTTCATTTAACCACGTGCTTCACTCACCGACGAGTCCTGGGTAGGACTGTTGTCAGTAACTCATGTTTGGCTTCCCGTGCGGTTAAAGAGTAACATTCTTGACGTCATCATAGGTTCGCCATCGATATGAAAAGGCATTTGAAATTGGATAAAACAAAAATAATCATACAAGTTTGTTTCGCGTGTGCATGATAGTCAAAACCGCATCAAAACGACACCGCTAACGTCATTCTTACCTTGTGTTCTCTTTCTTCGTCATTCAGTGATTTTTAAAGTTATTAGTGTGGAAGTTGAACGCAATACGAAACACTAGTGTTGATATTGGTCGTTCTATGCGTTTTCAATGACACTTAAAGCAGATACTTAAAAAAGGTTGGATAGACTCTGAAGTAGTTGGTAGATAGAGATGTGTAGCAATGTCTTTTGTTCTGCGACTAAAGTTGTTTAACAAACTCAACTACAGTACATATGAATCAGTGTGAAACAAGCTTGCATGTCTACATGTTATTCGTAATTTCGTAACTCTATCACCAATTTCGCTGAACTGCAACACAATATTTGTGCAGCTTAAACGTTTTTGATATAAAATGGAGTTTATTTTCATTTTGCCATCATGTTTGGATATGTTTTAGTATCTATTTTGGAGCATAAACGCAAGAGAAATGTCTGTTTTCATGTAATATTCTTCATTTTGATAACATTTTGGTTTAAAATCAATATATTTAGTCGTTAAATGGCCGAAGTTGATTACGAGGCAAACAGAGCTGGTTAAGCATTTTTCGAACCATTTTTTTTGGAGTTTTCAAAATGTCTCATTCATCTGGAGAATAGTGTATAATGCGGGTTGCTTTTTGGAAATAAATCGTGCATTCAAAAGCCATTAAACTGGCAAGGATAAACAATGTTGTACTTATTTTGAGATTACATATGAATGTAATGCTATATTTGAGTCTCGGCTACCCTTTGGCGGCCAGTGTATTAGTAAAGATAAAATAGGATATCTTTTCTTGGTTTTGTCGTGTTTTTCTCGTCCAAACATTTCACCAGAAATGTGCACTTTTTATCCATAGTCATTATCCTTGTAGGTCCGGTAGACTTTGTGAGAAGTAGACTTTGTGAGAAGTAGACTTTGCGAGAAAAGTTAACTGACCTTTAAAGATTTAGTATTCGTCATTTTAGATTAAGGTGCAACTAACAGTAAAAACGTTTTTCGCTAGAATAAAAAAGCATAACTTTTGGAGTAGTTTGCCACAAAAGTTTTTGATTTGGTTAAACCTTGAATATTTATGGACCGTCAAAGTAAGTCAAAATCCCGTCATCTTGGTTGGCGACCAAGCTTGAAGGGTCATAGGTCAAGTGCGGCTTTGACGTCAGACCAAGAATTCGAATTTCACTTTTTCCTTGCTTCGAAAGAAAAGTTTTTTAAAAATATGCCGACCTGGTACTTTGTAAAATACTGCAAAATATTTTGAAACACGTGTAATTTTGCAGAACCGAGAGAGAAAACAGGAAAAATGTCGTTTTTGATTTGATGTCAAATCTAGACTCGACCCAGACTCCCTTATGCGCGGTCCAAACTGGACTTCAGCGGGGCATACAAAGTCGAGATTTTAACTAAATCGAAAACATTTTGCCGCAAATTACTCCTCAAACTACACTTTATTATTTTAGAGAAAATGTTTTTATGTTAGGTGCGTTTTAAGTTTAATTGCTTTTTGCTCGTTGTACAATAAGTATTCAAGTTAGATGAAAATTGGAACAATACAGCATAACAGCTGAGAGAAGGAAAGCGGGTAGCCTGAATTGATGAAATATGATTGTAGTTTTAAATTAAAATAAATCTATAGCATTTTTTAGCAAGTGGTTATAAGATATTTTAGTCACCTCGATATATGTGATGTCTCGGGCAAGGCTTAACTAGTTCTTGGACGAGTTTGGTAGCGTTTACTCTAGAGTTGTAGAACGTTGTTTGAAGGCCGGTAAAATTTAATCTTGGCTTAAGTAACAATTAATGTAGCAATTTCTTCTGTAAGAAAAGGTAAACTAGGTTTTGAAAATACTGTTTGGAATTTTTCAAGGAAAAAATTTGTTAATCCCAAAATTACAACTCGGCGTATCTTTCTAAGTCGTCCCACGTACAAGTCGCCTCCCTTAGGCTGATGCTTTTAATTAATCCAGTTACTTATTTTCGGATTCAATCCGTATGTTCTATCCAATTTAATGGATGCTTTAAAAAACAAGAAAGAATTCGTCCTTTTCTTGTCAATATAAAGTTTCAGTGTCTTATCAAGTCGCGGAACAAATGCAGACTTCATTTTCATTTTTGTCCCCATTGTTTTAATGTTAGAATTAGGCCTAAAATTGGTTCAAACATTTAAAGATGTATGCAACAAATTTTGATTTTACCCTAAATTGGCAGCAAATCATCAAAAATATAATTTGTCTAAGTTTTAAGGTAAAGTATTAACCTGTTGCTTCAGAGAAAAATACTTGGTTTCCGCTCGAAGATGTGATGTCAACTTGCAGTTTTCAGCTCAAGGCTGCAAGATTAAGATGCTGCCAAGACAATGGAATTTTCGGCTTCCGTTTCAAAATGCAGCCTTTCTAACTGTCTAAACCCGAATTAACCCTGAATTAGCAAGTTCACGAACTCAACATAGACGGCTTAATATTTCAGTTTATGTAAACTGCAAATTGTCATTAACTTTGAAGCATTTCGAAAATTTAATTATATAAGATTTTTAAACTAATCTCTCTTGTAAAATATTGAGGGTTTAGTCAAGAACTTTTCAAAAGTTGCATATAACAAAAATTCAATTCTAATCTATCTAAACGTTTATGCGAATACACTGTAGTTTAAAAGCAAAAGTCATGTATTTTAGAAGCCCTTGGAGCAAACGGATCTTGAATTTATCATTGTTTTAAATTCAGTATTTGCAATAACATTTATAATGCAAGTTTTTACTGAATTTGACCAACGCTTTAGTTTAAACGTGGGGCGATTTCGAAAGACGACTTTGGCGGAACTTCTTGTTGGCAATCCAACTTATGATTAATTAAGTTGCCTTTTTGTTACCTATAAGCAGTCAAGAAGCTGCTTGACCTATTCCGTTTGGTGACTTTTTTACTATGTAAGGCTTACAAATTGATTGTAAGGGTTTTAGGGTTTTTTTAAAGATAATTTATAATGGAAAGTGCGAAAACAATTTTAAAATGTATTGTGTACGATTTAATAGTTGCATTATGAAGCAAAAACAGTATGTACACATTCTTTCTTTAATTGTTTCTGTGTACTAAGCGAATGTGAACGTTTTATTAAGAGGAGCCGACTAAACTCGACTAAACTCGGATTTGAAGACACAAATATTGTTCAGACAAGATTGCACGACTTAAAAATAATTATCAATTATTTATACTCCATTTATATATTCATTTATACACTTTTTAGCCAAAGAATCATTTGGTTTTCTGCAGTAATTTACAACAAGTTTATAAAAAAAGTGGAACTCACAAATGTTATCCAGGGCCTGATCAGTTCAAAGCAGTGTTAAGATGACCCAGGGTTAGTACGAATTTTATGATTAGATTTGTGAAAGCTTTAAAAGCAAATCGAGTTTTATTGATTTTGTGTAAAATTTAATAGTTGCATGCTTTGAGTAAATCAATTGTGTCTTCATATGTTTTATATTTTTGTATAATTATTCATTACAATTCATTAAGACGGTCAAGGTTTATCATAATGCACGGTGAAAGTAACAAAATAATTAGCTGAACAGTAGTTTTTAATTGACCATTATCCTTGGAGTACTGGCGTGTTTATTTGGACAAATACGTTGGTTTCCAAGAATTTGGCTGTAGTAATTTTTGACTAAATTTTATATCAAGTTTATTAAAACCTAAAGTAACTTGAAAGAAACAATAAAAGTTGCTCTCTCGAAACTAATGAAAAGTGTTATGTGGTGTATTAATTGCTCAAGATATGAAATTATTACTCGTGCCGAAATGCCCTCGGTGTTTTCGCCTTTTTGTGTCATAAATTTCCAACACATGCGCAGATTTGTCTCTTACGTCAGCTTGACTAGCGGTTTGGTTGCACCACTCTCCGATATAGTTATTTTTAGTTTTTGTGTCGCATCTTCTTTTTAGCAAATTGGGGCTTTTCAGGGTTATATAAAAGAAGCTGGAGTTGCTCGGTTACATATGTGGGATTTGATTTTTCTCTTTTTTTTTTTTTTGCTCTACTTGTTTATTTGAAGATAGATAGGTACTTGTAGAAAAGCTTCAAGATTAAAGAAATTATTATTATTATTATTATTATTATTATTATTATTATTATCATCATCATCATTTATCATAAACAAAAAAGCACAAAAAAATCGAATGCACATGAGCAGTAGATACTTATGTTGCCAAATCAAAATTACCGATAGAACTGAATATTTTATATACATACAAATGGCTCTGAATTAAGGACTAGTTAAAAATCGAGGATAAAACTGAAAAATTCTCGAAGCGTAGCTAGTCGTAGGGGCCGAGAGCAATTAGATTAATTTCACAACTGTTACTCTTTTCAAAGCTTCGTTTAATTACGTCGTGAATTCGAGTATCACAGCCCTCTGTTTTTTCCCCACTGTAAATCATCTTCTTCTTTTTTTGCTTTTTTACTTTTTTTTCTCAGCTTTAAAACTTAAAGACATAAGATAATTTGAAGTTTTGAGACATTTTGGTTTATCAAAAAATAAAAGTTATTTCGAATTCCGTTCCCGATTTGGTTACTCATTTGATTTCTTTCCTTTCCTTGGCGACACATTCCCCTCCCATCAAAATCACCTTGATTTATATTTTTATAGCAACAAGTTTCTTATATTTCATGAATTCGATTTATAACTTGAAAGAACCGGCATGAGTAAGGCTACTGGGTAGCCTCTTGTTTGAATTAAAGCCGGGGGATCGGGGATGTTAAGGGTTGAAAAGGTTGGGATTAATGATGCTTTTCTATGACGTAATGTAAATCTAAATATCATTGTATATAATTTATTAGTAAATCAGTTCAATAAAGGAATAGCTTGAAGCAAGACGTTCGTCTCATCATTCTAAATAGTAGAACTTTTAGCCGTGGTATAGACACGACAATTGGCGACGAGGATCATGGCAGCGTCAAACAAAATAGGGTGTATGGAATCCTATGAGCCAGCTACAGAAGACTGGACCGCGTATACGGAACGATTCGAGCAATATGTGTTAGCGAACGATATTAAAGATGAAAAGAAAATGGTAGCCACCGAACGTTCGTCTCATCATTCTAAATAGTAGAACTTTTAGCTGTGGTAAAGACACGACATCCGTGCACGAAGTGCAGCATGAGATATTGTGAGGGGGTTAAAAATGTCACTCTCGGTACGGCTTTTAGGACTGGGGCAATCATCTTTAAATTTGTAGCAATCAAAAATAGCGGATTTCAGGCTTTACTCAAATTAGAATCGCAGATTATTTTCTAAAAAAAAACTTTGAAAGTTGTAATAATACTAATCGTGAATAAATAATTAGAACCTCGACATTGACACAGGCAGCCCAGCTGAATAAAAAGTTCAGTTGCACGCCATGGGAAAAAAGAAAGATCACCGACGTTTCGTTGGAACTTCGTCTCGCGTTTAATTTGTACCCGCTATGCTTTTTTATTCTCCTTTTCCATTTTCTTATTAAGAAACTTTTAAAGTGCTTATGCATCGAAATTTTTGATCCCGATTTTTTTCCTTATTGGTGTTCTGCTTTTTTTGTTGTTACCTATACTGGTTATGTTGTGGAGTTTCCGCGAATTTGAACTGTAGGAACTGGTAACTAGCGAAAAGCCTGGCTACAAGCCCGCGGCCTGGCTACCCAGTGATAAGAAGACTTAAAAACGTGGTTTACGAACAACTTGGATTTTGAATGTTGGACAATTTTTCTTTAAATTTTCGAAACAGAAATTTAAATTTAATGTTTAAACGTACTGTGATCGCATTCTTGGCGACAGGTTAGTTCACACGCACCAATTCCTTACTCTTGTTCATAACCAAGACCTTACATTCTCACTCCGGCGCAAAACAAACCAACCTCGTACCCAGGCTCATTTCACTCATTTCACGTCATCACTACATCAGTGAAATGAGCCTGGGTACGAGGTTGAAAACCAACGCTCAAAACGTCAGTGGTATTCCTTTTTTCTATGGCGTCCATATCACCAACACATTTATCTTAAAAAAAGTCCTCGATTTTTCCCCAAATTATTTGTATTAACAATGTATTAAACGCCAAAGTATGTGTTCTCTTACAACACTTGGCTCACCCAGTTTCTTCTTTTGGAAATTCAGCGGTACTCCTCACTTCAGCAAAAAGATACTTTGGGAATTGCCTATTTATCAATTGATCGTTGAAAATTCTTGATCATTAGTGACCGACGTTTCGAGCGTAAGTCCTCAGTAAGAACAACGTGAAGTGGATTTGAGTCAGTGTTGGTCCGCTGAATGGTTACGTTCGAATCGCCTGCTTTCTGGCTTGCATTTGTTACAAGGACGATCATGAATTTTCAACCTTGAGTTGACTAAACTACGCGGCGACTTACATGCCTCTGGTCTTCAATAGACCATTTCACAGTTCCTGGGGGGTAACCGAGCCTCTGCATGAAACCGAGACGAAGGTTGACCTCGTACAGTTAGAGAAGTGGAAATAATAGACGTGCTAATAAGTTTCTTTCTTATGATAATTATTTCCACATCTCTAACTAAGCCAGGTCAACCTTCGCCTCGGTTTTACGTAGAGGCTTGGTTACCTTTCAGGAACTGTGAAATGGTCTACGGACAACGACGAACAATGATGGATTCGCTGGAGAAAAAAGCTCTGGAGAGTTACACATAACAGATGACTAAGGAATTCAAGTTAAAATGTGGTATATTACAAACTGGAAATAAATACAATTTCATATGTACATTTTTAAAAGAATAAAAACCTAGGTCGTCCATAGTTATTCGGTAATTCGGTTAATTCAGTTAATTCCTCTGGGTTAATTAAATAAGGCAAAACGGATTTTTTTACTTAAATAGTTTAAACAAAAGTTGAAAACCTCTCTTGCGTACGTTTTCACAACCGTTTCGTTTCGTGGTTGTGCTTCTGCAAAAAGGAGGGACAAGATTTATATTCCAGATGTTTTTGAACTAGAATCAACTCAAACACTGATGGAAAATTAATTATCTAATACAATAAATTTGTTTTCGATAAAGCAGTTCCAGCGTCGATCAAAGAAGTTCATCTTAAATGTCTTCGTGAATATCTAAAGGAATACAGTTTGACAGTTTATTAATAATCTCTCTTGGCTGTTGTGCCACGACCTCTCAGAACTGCCTGTTGTCGCTTCCGTCTCTCCGCAACAGTTGGGTTGAGGTTCGGTCGCAAAGCAGGTAGCGAGATGCTCTCCTGATTTACACGTACTCGGTTCGTTAGCCTGCATAACAAAAGATACAAATGAGATACTCATGCAACCACCCCTCCCCTAAGAGTTAGCTTTTACGCCAGGGAGGGATGGTTAATGAGCAAAAACTCAGGAAGTGGGAAAGATCCAAAATGTTCTCATTGGAGACTTCTTCCAACGACTTTTCAAGGTAATTATCTTATATAAGGATCATTACTCACAATTTAAACAAGCCCAGAATAATCTAATATCCAGGAGCACGGATTTACCAAAAGAGCAGGAAGCTGGAAACTTCAAAACGATACACGATACATTGATTAGATTAAATTATATTTCAGTCCAATGAAAAGGCCCCATGTATGGCAAGCCGTTGGTAGCAAAATTCAAAGCTAACTATAAATGTATGTTGTTCAGTATCATCAAAGAATAATAAACAGTTAACAGAAAAATTGGTGTATATGCCCTGAGCGGAAATCGAACCCACGTCTCCTAGTTTTCTAGTCAGGAGTGTTAAACACTACACCATCAGGGACCACCACGCTGGCAACGTAACAGTTTGATTAGTTAAGCTGGTTAAACACGTGAGGATTCCTGGGCCCAATCTTTAAAAAGCATATACGTAAATTTTTCTGTTAACTGTTTAAAATTTAAAATGTTTCGAATGTTCTGCTGAAATGCTTGTGAAAAGAGATTAGTCCTCTGCACTGACCAAGGTTTATCCACGACAGTTTTGCTGAGACCAGGACAGATGCCAACAAGAGCAACGAATGAAGAGCTAATAACCGAAACAAATATATGTAGCTTTTTAATAACTGGTAAACTTCTTTCGCAAAGCATTTCTTAAGTTTAGAACTTTTGCAAACCTACTAGAAATCTCGTCACGTAATAGCAAAGAGGCAATAACTGTGAGCAAAGAATCCAACCTCGTTCCCAGGGCTTTTCCCTAGCTCTAGGGAAAAGCCGTAGGAACAAGGTTGCAAAGAATCGTTTATAAAATTCTCTTGCAATTACACTCGCCACCCCCACTCCACCCCCCTGCTTACTAAAATCTTCGCTTAGACCTTAGAGCAGAAACTCATTAGAAATACAAACCAAATAATGGAGGATGAACGGCTCTGGTGATCATCTTGTATTTGTGTCTTGTGTTCGTATCATCCAACTGGAGGTCTCGGACGAAACCAACCTACAAATTTATAAACTTAGTTTTTAAATCGGTTAGATTCGTACTTGGTTAGCGCAGTTGGTAGCCACGAGGGTCCCCAGTTTGATCCTGGTTCTGCAGATATTTGTATATTTGTGCTACCGTAATTAGAATAACTACAGGGCATTCATGGAAAGCAGGCATACTTGAATAATGTTATATCTTTTGTAAGTAGTTTAGCAGTAGTTAGTATTATAATAAATTATTGTAGCATGGTTTGCATTATTATACAATTTCATTTCCTTTAAAGTCCTGATGTTTTAACCGTGTTAAAATAAAGTTACCAGTTACCAGTTACCATGCAGTTACCGTTTTTTCCGCCTAAGCTAACTCTGCTTTCCATCCTTCTGGGGTAGGTAAATAAGTACCAGTGTCTGCTGGGAGCAAACTTGCATGTGATGGATTAGTGTCCCATCCAGGGGGAAGTCAAAGGCTCTCGTACGCTTAACGCTATTGAAAACGGTGATACGCATGCGTACCGGTACAAGTGAGGCACTAACTGACTAAGCTCGAAAGAAGATTTAGCTTTAGTTTGAAATTTAAAGCTGGCTTCCATGTAGTTGAATCTGTCGTAGGTTTAGTATCAGAACTTTTGTAGGAACATTTTGAATAAATTTAAACACCTTAGATTAAAGTCCCATGTGACATAACACACGGTCGTTTGAGATAAACTTGGTTTTTGCTAGTTTCCATCAGTCTTATTTGTCGTAAGTATCGTATCAAAAACAATTTAGACCCGTACGACTATTTAGAAACATCTTACGCAACTTCACCGTATGACATATAAAATATGGTTGAATGATAGGGACTTGATTTAGGTTAATTTCTATCAGTCTTTTGTTGAAAGTGTATCAACAGTCTTATACAATCCTGACGATGATATAGTGAAAACGTTACGCTTGTGGGATGTGACTTTTAAAATAATGATAATAATCAAACATAGCACATTTGTGCTAGTAGCTAACTTGAAGCCACTAATATGCCTTTGCTTATTAATTTTTGTCAACCGTCACGTTATTCACTTTTACAAAAATCCAGGATTCTGAGTTGAGAAAATGTTTATATTACATTTTAGACATTTTTTAAATCTTTTTTTGTTTAAAAATTGCTGTTGAATTTCCCAAAAGAGGACCTCAGCGTTTTCTTTAATTTTGCTATCGTCATATTTTTTCTTGTTTTTGAGTTTTAGATGATTATATTGTAGTAAATGAGTTATTTTTACTACATCTGTACGCCTAAAGGTTAGATTGACTAGAAACATCTTTAAAAAATTCCAGTTTTTCCGATCCCCCGTTAATTATGACCCCTCTGCTTATTATACATCTAGAAATGTTTCACCCCCCTCCCCCCAAAACTATTAGGATCCCCTGTTTATTGGCACACAAGAGTAAGCTGTATTTAGTCCCACAAATGTCGGTCTTTTTTATTTAAAGGCGCCCAATGGATATTTAGAACCAGCTTGTAAAATATAAACAGATTTAACATTTTTAGTAGCCAAACTTTTATTTCCTGCTTGTAAAAAGCAATTTGCTTTCTTCAGTCTTCTTGGAACTGCTATTTAACCCTTTCAGTGCCAGTCAGTTATCAACAACCAACTTCTCCTTATATAACACATACAAAATATGACATTTGG
>JAOBBB020135845.1:0-12713 GCA_025331005.2 Zoanthus gigantus
TGGAGTAAGGTAGTGGAAGAAGACATGAGGAAGCTAAACATCACAGAAGATATGGCAGAGGATAGAAAACAGTGGAGTCCAACCCCAGGAGTGGGAAACTAGTGACGGTAAATGATGATGATGATGATGATGACGATGATGATGATGATGATGGTGATGTACCCTTCCGAAAGGTCAATATTTTTGCTTATTGCATGGTCAAATAACAAACATTCGTTTTCTTTTTTAAAATGACGTTTTAAGTAAATCAATATTTAATATTTTTGCAGCTGAGCTGATTATTGAACATTTGTTGATAATTGAACGAAATGAAAAACTCACCTCTGATACACCTTGCGTTTCTTCCCTAGCTTGTGGTACTTTACTTTGTCTCTCAGCTCGACCTTTACCCACTACGTACAAGAATGCAGTCTGACGCATTTGTCTCCATTCCTCCTCCTGTTGTGCTTGCTTGCGTAGCTTTTCCGCCTCGATATGGCGACGTTTTTCCTCCAGTTGCATGTGAAGAAGGGCCAACTGAGAACTTGTGACTTTGCTTTCTTCCTCCTCATCACCCTTGACGATTTCCCCTGTAAAGAATAAAAGTTATTTTGCGTCATTCAACATTATTCGAGGCCCGAGTTCTCTTGTACCTCTTAATTTAACCGTTACAAACTCACAGGTAGATAAATACACAAAGTACGAAATAGTGATTACTTACATAAATCTTACCACTTTATTCAGTGATAAAAATCGTAAAAAAACAACTAGACCTTTAGGACCAATGGACAGGGGGTCAATACCCATGCAGTCCACGAGGCCTAGTTAAACAAAATGACATTAAAAAAAAATATAAAAACACTTACTGAAATCTATTTTTTGGTATGGGTTAACAATAGTCCACTATAAAAATGATTTTAGTATTGACTTTTGATTAAAACTTTGAACAATTGACAATTAAAGCGTAATGCTTGTAGGATGTGTCATAATTTGGAAGATATTGAGTTAACTTACGTCGGCTAATTGAAGAAACTGATGCTTTTTTTAAGAAAACTAATAAAAGAATGAAAGAGATTTTCATAGAGATGGTCAACCGACTATGTAAGCTGGATTATACCAACAATGGCAATTGATACCATTTGAATCAGTCCACACTGGCTGCCCCGAACAGAGTTAGCTTTAAGGTTAGGGAAGGAAAACGTTTTACATAAATTTCTAGTATTAATACAATATTATGTCAACAATCCATTATAACTATAATTAGGAGTAATACAGTAGTTGTAGTAGTGGTATTTAATATAAATAATAAAAGTAGTAGTAGTAGTAATTGTAATAATAGTAGTGGTAGTAGTAATATTAGTACCTGTAGTAGTAGTAGTAGTTGTAATAGTAGTAATAGCTGTAGTAGTGGTAGTAGTTGTTGTTGTAGTAATAGTTATAATAATATTAGTACTAGTAGTAATAGTAGTAGTAGTTGTTGTAGTAGTAGTAGTAGTAGTAGTAATAGTAGTAGTAATAGTAGTAGCAATAGTAGTAGTAATAGTAGTAGTAGTAGTAATAGTAGTAGTAATAGTAGTAGTAATAGTAGTAGTAATAGCAGTAATAGTAGTGGTAGTAGTAGTAGTAATAGTAGTAGTATTATTGTAGAAGGTGGTGATTATGAAAATGATGAAGATGACAATGGATTGTGACAACGATTTCATTACTTTTGACGATATGTTTGCCAAATAATAAAACTGGATAAAAAATGAATTTTGTTTAACCTTTCGTTTAAAAACATAACTTAAAGCCTCTGTAAATAAACCAAATGACTTCAACTCTGACCCATTCTAGACCATAAAAAATTAATCTCAAGAAACAAACCTTATAAAAAACATTATTCATACTTAAAAAAATCTTATCTAACTTTTATCAAACTGTAAACAAAAGTCTGAGAAAAAGACAGTTCGCATCTTTATATTTCTTTAATTTGTGCACGTCTTTGTCCAATTTGTTTTGCTTTATTGATCCATAGTATATTGAAACTGACATGTCTAGGCATGTCGTATGCCATTAGAAAAATAGAATCAAGAAATTGCACATAGCACATATATGGAAAACAGTTGTATGTGCAATTACTTGACCCTTATAAAGAGATTTCAGTTTTGGACATGAAAAGAGCCAAGACAAAACAGTATTTACACAGAAAAAATATACTTCAAACATTTAAAATTTTCATTCTTACATAACCAACCTTTCTTCTCAGAGATATCAGCTACATGATCAAGAACATCAGTAAGAGAAAGGCCAAAATCGTCGGCAGTATCAAGTAAATTTGAAATCTTATCTAACACCGTTGCACTTGGTCTCCAGGTAGCACGAGTACGCGGAGAGGCTAAACATTGTTCTCTGTCGCCGGTTGAATCAAAAGCACTTTCACTGTTGTGTGTCCAGTGTTCCACGTCTGGTAGGCGTTTCTTTTCTTCAGGGGAAGAAGGCTTGGTAGCGGTATCTTTTGAACAGCTACTACTTTCTTTTGGATCTGTTTGCATAGATAGCCGAGGACCACTCATTTTGCTCACAGAAGCCTTATCTTCTGCTTGTAGCCTAGAAGTATATTCTGTTTCTTGAGTCGAAAGGTCATTACAATCTGTAACGTACAGTGTAGATGGCTTTGGTTTAATTGCTGGAAATAACTCAATGTAAAAGGAATTAGGATCCATAGCAACTTTTGGTTTCTTATACAGAATAGATTTCGCTCTCCTTGGTGGAGGTTTTGGTTTCTCATCTTCCTCAGTTGGGGTAGTGTTTATATTTAGGGTAGTTCCGTTCTCATATCTTCCTATAGAAGAACAATCAATACTTTCCCTATCATTGCCTTCACTCGCACTACTAAATCTGTTAATCTTCTCTTTCTCATCCTCCACAGTTTGAAGAATATTATCAAGAGCTGCAATAACTGGAAGCCCCTTGTCCTTCGCAGTATCTAAGGAAACACCAGCCTCATCGAGATCATATGTTTCCCTTTTGCCACGTGCTTTTGATGAGATATCTTTCAATGCACTTTCAACTGATAACCCGAGATCTTGAGCCTGGTCAAGTGCTCCACTCACTTCTCCCATTGAGTAAGTTCCCCGCTTCACTTGTGAGTGATCTGTATTGAGATTACAGTCAAATGATGTCAGAGCTGATACAGCAGTATCATTGCCATCAATATCAATAGCTTGCTTTATTTTTAACTCTTTTTCCGTTTCCAATCCCAAAGACTGATTTTTTAAGTCAGAAATATCTACTGATAGCCTTGATTGTCGACGAGCATTGTCTACAGCTTTGATAAGCTCTTCCAAAGCCTCGATCACTGGCAAACCTCGAGCTTTAGCAACGTCAATAGAGGTACCAACACTATCCAAAGTAACTGTTCCACGGTTTCTACTCTCGGTACTTGGGATTTCGATTGTTGGAATAGTGTCAGAGGCATCCAAAATATTTAAACTTTTTCTTATTTCCCTTTTGGCATCAACAGCAATTCCTTCAAGAGCTTCTATTATAGGCAACTCCTTGGAAGTATCGTCTAGTTTCTTGCTCACTTCCTCGAGGGAATACGTCCCTCTCTTGGAACTATCTAGCATTCGAGTGACAGGTAATACAGATTGGTTTTTCTCTAAATGAAGATTGCGTTCCTCCTTGTTTCTTGGCTGCTCTAATGAAATATCACTTAATATTCTTGTAAAAGGAATGCCTATTTCTTGAGACGTTTCTAGTGCAAAAGCAACATCATCAAGGGAATAAGATCTGTTTATCATTGCAGGATCATAAAAATTACTTCCAATGGGATGTTGATTCGTTAGGTGCTGTTTTTCAGTTGCCGTTGGTACAGCTGTTTCTCCCTCGGTGATCTGTTCGCCCGCAAGCGAGCTATCATGGATTTTACCAACATCAAGTTGTTCCACCTTGTGATCTGAAGATAATTGATCAAGAGTATCAACTATTGGTAAACCAGCAGTTTGTGCAACCTCTATCGACATTGCAACGTCTTCAAAAGAATACGTGGAACGATTTGTATCTTTGGTTGTATTTTCAGTCATCAACTCCAACTTCCTTTGTTGATCGGATTTAACTTCTCTGAGTTGTGGTGATGAAGCCATGCGTTTCAACACTCTTCTTCGAGCCCGTTCTTGTGACACTGAACGATAATTAGTTCCTCTATCACCAGATGTGCTCGATCTATTCCTTTCTACTGTTTTCGCAGAACTTTCAAGCATAACTTCACAAGCAGATGTCAAAAAGTCAAGTTTCTCTAAAACTGGTAATCCCTTCTTTTCAATTTGTTTAGAAACAGCTTTTGCAGGAGGAGCAGAAAGACGACGCCCTAAGGAAGGCCTTGGTGGTTTAGGAATGGGAGGAGGACTAGCAGGTGGCAGAGAACGCCTTTCAGTACCATCAAACAACCTCAGCTTCTGACCTTCACTAACAGTTTCCAAAGGACTTGCCAATGCATATGTCTTTCTATTTTTCAGGTTCTCGAGACGTCTAAATTTGGCACTATTATCTCGCAAAGTGACAGACTCTGGGTCGTTTGAAACTAACTCTAAAGCAACTACCACTGGCAGGCCTTTTTCTTTTGCTGTTTCTATAGTTTGTGCGACTTCATCAAGAGTAAATGTACTTCTGTTTCCTGTTCCTTCCAAACTGTTAGCCTGCCTTGGCTGATCTGCTAGGCACAAACTATTCAGAACTTGTACAATTGGAAGTCCTTTGCGCTCAGCTTCCTCGAGAGACTCAGAAACTTCATCTAATGTAAATGTACCGCGATTTCCTACTTCAGATAAGCTCGTATTTTTAGTTTTATCAGTTGATAACTTTTCCAGTGCATTTACAAAAGGAATTCCTTTCTCAGTTGCAATCTGAAGTGAATGTTCAACATCATCAAGAGTATAAGTGGTACGTTTACTTGATGACGTGTTTATACTTGTTGATTCATGGCTTTGAGATGGGACACAAAGCAATTTTTTATTTTCATTTGATAAAGTGGCACTCCCAGTGGTGTAACTGCCTGTAGTTGATAAAATGTTAGCGTTTATTTCGTGTTTTTTAGCTAAATCAAAGAGTACATCAACATTTGTAAGTCCTTTTCTATTGCCATCCTCTAGTACGTTCGAAACACTATCTAAATTATAAGTTCCTCGATTTTGTATACACAAATTGGTTTCTGCAATATTGTAATTTGGTTCAGCTCCGCTCTCTGAAATATCACTTTCTCCCGACTGAGACACTCGCACTATTGGAGGCCTACACTTAAGCTCTTCCATGTCTGCAAGATTCCTCAAGCAATCAGTAACACCAATACCTTTGTCACTTGAGTCCTGCAATGAGGTCTCAACTGAATCTAATGAGTATGTTCCACGAGAAGAGTTTGAATCTTTGACAGAACTGGAAGTATTATCTTGTACTTTTTCTAGTGTCCTTACAATACTGTTTAAGGCGTCAATTACAGGAAGTCCCTTATCAGAAGCCATTTTAAGAGAGTTTGAAACACTGTCAAGGTCATATGTTCCACGATTTGGTTTATAACAACTATCATTTTCCAAAAAACTCTTTGACTGTGTCCTACATTTATTGAAGCCAGGCGTTACAAAATTTTGCTCATCATAAATCTGTGTTTGCTTTGTTTCCTCATTTTTTACAGTACTATCGAGAGTTTGCTTTAATCTCCTTTTAGATGACTGATTTCCAAAGCCAATATCAAAAGCAATACTTTTGGATTGTTGTTGGCTCCCTTGAGAAAATACTGTCTCTAATTCCAAGTCTTTTTCTTTATTATTTGAAGAGCTTGCTTCACTATGACCAAAGAATTTGCTAGAATCACTGCTAAGTTTTAGTTTTAAACAATGCTTGGGTGTCTGATTTTCAAACGACTCATCAGATGTAACACCTTCTGGTATCATTTTAGATTGCTTTGGTTGTTTAGTTACAGCTATAGAAGAGACACTCTCTTTGCGCGGTATATGTTTTAATTTACTTGAATTCTTAGCACTATTAACTTGATCACCACTTGCAATGACGCACTCTTTAGAGTTGCTGCTTAGCTTTGGTTTTAGAAGGTGCGTCTTTGGTTCGTTACTTATTAAAACTTCAAAAGCTACACTTTCTCCTAAACTATCATTTTTAGAAACAACTTCAGTTAACAAGTTAGTGCCAAAGTGGTCTATGGTATTGTTTTCCTTCTCGCTAATGTGGTTTAATTCTGAAATAAGGTTATTTTCTGGAGACTGGCTTCTTCCCTGCTCCCTTGTGGAATTTTTTTCGGGTTCAACATGAAGCATTCCTAGTTTATCGCCATCGAAAACTTCTTCACTATCTTTAGTTTTCTCAAATGAACGTAGTTCAGTTTCACAGAAATTTCTCTTGTCTACAAGAAATTTTTCAAAAGGAAACGTCTGTGCCCTTCTAGTTTTTTGGCTATCACAGCATTTATTCCTTGGAATTACAGGACTACTACTCCTTTTTATTGCAAACGGCGAAGGAGACATTTTTACACCCACTGAGTCTTCAGGCGGTGCATCAACGTCCCCCTCAGCTTGAGTTTGAAAACAAGTTTCTTCCTTAACTCTTCTTGCTGTAGTAAAGTCATTTATGGTTTCAAAGGATGCATTAATTTCCCCTTCGCTATCAACAGATACCACAGTATCCTTTTTTCCTTCAGCTAGTAAATCAGGAGCTTTGTGATCACTTTTCAAACCAGTGAGCTTGACAGATTTCCATTCAGTATCATAGGTGCTGTTAATAAAAATATCAGAATCTCGCTCTGATTTTAACTGGCAAAGAATATTCCCTATAGCTGATTGCGCGCTGTCTAAAGACTTGAGAACGTCTTCTATTGGTTTTACTTTTTCAGCATCACTTCCCTCGCTTTCAGATTCCTTAGGGAGTTTATCTTGTTCAGCAATAGATGACTCGTTTTTATCAGATAGAAGTACATAATCTTGGTTATCATTGATTTCAGTTGGGTCTTTTATCAATTCTATTTTCTCTGTGTCCCTGACTGGTGTTAGGTCAAGTTCATCCAAGTGTGCAGCGCATTGAAGAGCAGCGATTCTGTCTTTAATACTTGGTATGACAAAAGGTTTTTCAGAGTTGCCGTTTGAAGAGACAATAATTGACCCACTTTTTCCATTATTCAAATTTATTTCAAAAGCATTCTCTTTCATAAAGCATTTAGTGTCAAGATTATCTCCTTCATTTTCTGATTCATCCGAGCGACCAGTGGCAGACCGTAATGGATTTTTTAATCTTGTTGGTATCAGCTGTTCTGAATTCTCCATATCAGATGGATTTTTGAGCTCCGCAGCATTATTCTCATGGGAACCAGAATATTGACCGGTTGACTGAGTTTGATTTTCTGCCAAAGCAGTTTCAGTACGTATCTGCGTTGCATCACAAGCAAATGTAACATTAGTATCACACTCTACATCCACATTTCTGCATGTATCTCTAACACGCCAAGAATCAAAGCCTACATTTGCCATTTGGCAGTCCCGAATTCTATTTACCGCCATACCCTCCTCTCATCTTTTTTGTGACAATTATTAGAGCCCGCAGTTCACATGCTAGCGGTTTCTCAAGCTGATTTCTGCTTGCCTTTTCAACAAAATACAACCTGAAACTTAACGCAAAATAGGGTTAAAATCAAGCACGTTGTATTTATGTTCAATTATTATTATCATAAACTAGCTGTTTCTAATAGAAAGTTTAAGTGCTACGAGCTGAATTGTAAATGACGAGAAGTTCGTAATGTTATGCAGATTTCAAACCACTCAAACCTAAACCTAAACGCAAACCGTAGCGAGTCTAAACTGTTCGTTTCCGGTAGGAAATATTACACAGACTCTTGAAGGGCTCATATAAGAATGATAAATCAAAACATCAAATTGCAAATCTTAAAAAAAAAACTTAAAAAAAAACATAAAATTCAATTGATATTTTAAGCATAAAGCGGCGAAATTATTTCACCTTTTTTCGTAATTAACACTGCACCAAAACTGCCTTTCTGACTACTCTAAACGACCAGCGATTTCGTACGAGAATTGAAACAACCGTTTCTTTTTTGTTTTGGTTTATAACAACAACAAAAAAAGACAACTTTAGTAAAAGCTTATCGCGAATTGGCACGATGTAATATCAATAGTTCTTAAATTAAAATCTAAACACGCGAAATAAGCTTTGCTTCACTCAGTAGTTAATTTCTGATAATCAATTGGCCGCATTTAGCTTCGACATCTCAAATATTCTCACAAATCGACAGACAGTTGACAGAATAAAATCTACATATACATTCATGGGTGATTTAAAATACAGAAAGATCACACAACACCGTATAAAAATCCGTTTTAGCTTACCAGCTGAATTCCAGATACTGTAAGTCTGGCCGTCGATACACGATATAAACATCACCAAACCCAGATTTATTCGAACGTTCTCTGTTGTTTCACATTTGGCCACAGAAAATCATCAATAACAAGGTTTCCCGCCAAACAGCAAAGTTCCTGCGGTATGAAATCATTTTATTAAGGAAAGGTGTTTGAAAAATTCGGCGTCCCCACAAGCAAAGTTACAACCGCTGTTCACTATTAGAATCCCTATCGAAACTGTTCTAAACGCGATGTTACTGAACTGTCTTCGTTGATTCTCACATTTCTACAAAAACGCACCCTCCATGTTATTTCATTATTTGAAATTTAAATAAATTTTTTCTCAAATGGTTCACTCCCAAAAAACGACAACATTGGCAGACGTCAGCGCCAACCGCGCTATGCTAATACGTGTCGGCGAAAATGCAAATCAAAATAGACTACTGCAGGCAAGGAATAACAAACGTGTCTCCTGACAATAAGATACATAATTAATGTTTAGTAAAAATAACACAAAAGAGATGCTTACCGTTTTTATAGCGACGTGATTACAACAGCAGCACTTCAGACCTGGTATTAAAAGTACTTTAACTTCTCTGTTCTTGGTGATCACGTTGTCAAAAGACAAGAAAGTGCAAAAAGCTGTCACGCTTGCGAAAGCAGCATGCATAAGTCGTAAAAATATCTTCTCCGCATATCAAATTACATTTAGATGTCAACATATGTTAAACATCAACAGATTAAGTGTTGGACACCTAAAGGGTAAGTATTCTAGAATTAACAGCACAAACAATCTTTCTGACCGAAACTCATCACATTTAAAATAATCCACTTTATAGCTACTGATGAAAACGAAAGTTTCAAAAAAGTTGTTTTTAAAACTATGACACTATATTCACTAGTCCTTTAAGATGGCATCTCAAAAACAAAAACAAACTTCAAAATATGTTAAACCAATAATGGCAATATTATAAAACTGCAACAAAATAAGTGAGACCGAAAAAGATTTTAGCCGCAACCGCATTGACGACTGATCTGTATCTTTTATAAAAAACACTTTTAAAAACAAGGTTTCAGATGGAAAAATAAAATTTTCAAATTATAAAGAGAAATAAATCTAGAAGATGATTGTAACCAATTTTATTTTGAGCAAAAAAATTTACAAATCAATCCCTGTCTCATTATCAGCTATGTCAAGAATTTCAAACTTCCCGGATGAGTTTGATTTATATTTAGCAGGTTTGTAAACACCATATGGAATATTGGGAAGGTCAGTTGGGGGTATCAAAGTGAAAGTTTTACTTCCTGAAATCACACAGAAAAGATTCTCATAATGATCTTTATGCAACGAAGTGACAGCTCTTTCATCACCCATCCAAAAATTCACCGCATCTGGTGCCTTACCAAACGCCTCTGTTGCCCAGGAAATATCTGCTTCGGCTTCACACAATAATTCACTGAATTCGCCTGTGAAATTCGAATTTTGTTTTTGAATATAAAATACTCCGTTTTCCGTAGATGACTTCCCTTCCAAAATGTCTAAAAACTCTGCAAATTTCATAACGCGTTCTTCCGGCATGACAAATCTATCTCCAACAACTGAATCCGCATATCCATTTGGCGTAACTGCCACAGTGATTTCTTTATTTCCTATTTTCTTTAACAAATAAGAAGAACTCCAACTGCGCATTGCAGGCCAATGGTCTAAGGCATTCTCGATCAAAACTGGAGAGTTCGAGGCAACATAGTCTCGGGAAAATGACAAGGGTGACGGAGCCTCTTTTATTCTTGGTACTTCCGAAGACAAAAACAACTCACGAGATTCAAGTGTGAACCTGTCAAACGCATCCCATAACGGTTTTAGGTCTTCCATCATTTTAAGCTCCTTCGAATTCCATTATTTAGAGAAGTCGCATTGGAGGCACTGCGTTCTCCATTGTGGCTGGTTACCAAGCTAGTATGTAACCGAGCCGCTAGGGATCCTGTGAGGAGGTTTGAAAGTGTCACCGTTTCGACAATGCTGCTTATTCTTTCTCAGTTGCAAAAAAGCCATCTACAGTTTATTGCAACATTAGAGTTAGGCTTGCTTCGGGAATTTGCAAGGATTTCTTTGGACTCTTTGTTAAAAGGCGCTCCAAATCCCAAGATATTTCAAGCTGCAGCTCAGAAGCTTGAGGTATCAGTTCAAACAATAAAAGATGGAATAGATGGCTTGAGGCACATTTTTGTCGAGAGTTGTAGACTGATGATTGGAGAAATAGACTTCCAAGATTCGATTATTACACTTGGGTTTACGGAAGATGTAACGAAAGAGCTTTTGCAATTATATTTGGACAATAGAAAAGAAATAAGAAATATTCTTTCTGACATGACCGTACAAGTACCTCATTATCGTAATCTCGAGTGGAGATTTGATGTGGAGCTGGCTAGCAGATCTCTTCATCGTCAGACAAATCCAGTGATATTAATGAAGCTGAATACAAAAAGTGGGGATGAAACGCAGACCGATGTGTTACAAACTGATCCAGTGAACTTATTTCATCTTACCTCTGTGCTTGAGAACGCGATGCAAGAAATGAAGACTGCTCACTGTCGTCGCATCGTCAGAAATATCAAGTAACTGTCTCGTGATATAGAGTTTGTTATACAACAATGGTAGTCGATAAAATTTAGTATTTTTGTGCTTGTTGTAATATTGTAAAAATACAAGTCACAGCATTCAAAAAAATTTATCATGTAAATTAAAAGCTTGAGTTGGATTCACAATGCTATAGCTATGCATTAATCAATTGAAAGTCGACCCTCTGCCACCCAACATGGCGTTACCAAATGTTGCTACAATAAAGACGGACTTCAGGGACTTAGATTTATTTGCCATCGCAAGTTATCCCTTCATCACTTTAACTAAGTTGGCATTTTGTAGAGATAAAAATATAATTTCCGTTCTGGGGCCTACTTATTTATGCATGCAGTTTCATCTAGTTAGGATCTGGGTAAGGGTTAGTTTGCATGATTAACAATAGTATGGCTCAATAAGAAAATTTTACTAAAATAAACAAGCAAGCTAAGTTTTTGAATTCAAAAACTGTTTCTGGTTTTTACAGATTAAAATGAAAATATTACTTCATTTTTGTTTTTAGATGATTTCAATCAGATATATTCCTTGAACATAAATTACACTTTTTCATTTATGCAATGCTAATGTTGTACTTTTTAGCAAGGTATGTATAGCATATAAGTTGAATTCCATTAGGACAAGGACACTCTCATAGTTCTCTCATAGCCTAGCCCGTGTGGCTGGTGGTCTTGTAAGAAGGTGAAAAAAGTTGAAAGTCTGGTTACTCGTCCAATGTGGCATCCATGATTTTTAATTTTCTTCCTAACCACAAGACTGCCAGCTACACAAGCTACTCCATAGCCCAGGCCGGGGGGGGGGGGAAGAGTTGAGGCCTTTGTTATTTGTGTGGCAGAACTCCAATTCTTTGATAACATTCATCAAATAACAAATAAAGTTCTTTCCTTTACCCACTCGTGGAAACTTAGAATCGATTGAGTATTGCACTATGTTTATTGAACTACTAAACAGTGTCTGTTCATTTTATACTCGTAGGGATAGTGTAAGTATTGTTTTGACAACTTGCTAACACAACAAACAGTGAAGATTTTGAATAAATGGTATTCCAAACACAGTTCAAGAAATGTAATATTTTTAGGGCCTGAAACAATGAACAGTATGTAAAATGTTCTCTATGGGCCTGTTCAGGTTAATCATACTCTAAAGAATGTTTTTTTACAAATAGAAACAAATTTTCAAAGAGTATATATTTTAGGTATTTTTTAAGAAATATTAATGTGAATTAACTGATCAATAAAAGAAAGCAAACGGCAGCAGAGCAAAGTTAAATTGTTGAAAAAGCTCCTGTTCATTTAGCTGACAAAGTGCATGATTTGTAATGTTTATTTATCCATAGCCATTTTCTGGAATATATTGCATATGGATACACATGGTGAAGAAAGGACAGGCAATATTATCTTAGATGAAATAAGGTGACCATCAGGGTTTCCCAAAATGATGCCCTGACAATTTAGCATTTCTTATCTATTATAATTTGTATCTTAAACTAAACATTGATTTCTTTGAAGAGCAAATAGCAACAAACTTCATAGTGTTTAAATACAAGACTCAGTTTTCCAAAAAAAATTCTAGGGCTTTTAACCCTTTGTACCTGAGGCAGTTTATATGCATCTCAATCCTCTTTACATATCTTGTCTCCCACGTCGTCTGCAAACTAGATCAAAGCTGAAACCATTTGAGAACACTCTGTGCAACCTGGTAACATTCTCAGG
>JAOBBB020135937.1:0-12710 GCA_025331005.2 Zoanthus gigantus
GAAGCTTGTATATGACCCCTAGTGAGTCTCATGGCTTGCAACTTTTGAGTAACTTTTCTAAAACTAAACAACTTTTGATAAAAATAGGCATCTTTTGAGCAACTTTTTGCAGATTTTTGAGCAACTTTTGGTCACTTTACTGGCAAAGATAAGAACTCTAAAAACAATCGCTCTCCTAAAATTTGACAGGCGCCCCGGGCGTTTATTAGCGCCAATTCTTTTCACAAACGTCACTGTGATTGCACGCATTTATTAGTAATGCATTACAGACATTACAAATATGACCCATACGCGGCCGACATATGGCTTTGTATCGGTTGATACATCGGCCGATTCATGTATCGACCGATACAATAAGTTTCTCGCCGACATACTGCCGATATACCACCGATATACCACCGAGATATCACCGATATACCACCGATATACTGCCGATATACCACCGATATACTACCGATATGCCGCGGTCCGCTACTCGACCGACGTAGCGGTCGAGTTGCGGAGGGGTATCGGCCAACATATTGACCGCCATACTGCCGATATATCGACCGAGTATCGACCGTGCATCGGCCGATATAGCACCGAGGTGGGTGATAGTACACATTATCCGTGTGACCTTGTTTTCCGAGTTAATTCAGTTTTCCATCCTTCCAGGATTGGTAAATGAGTACCAGCGTCGGCTGAGGTCTAATCTGTGATGGATTAGTGTCCCGTCCAAGGGGAGTCAAAGACTACAGTCATAACACTACAGTCATAACACTACAGAAACCAGAGATAAGAGCAGGCTTAATGGGCCACTTGGCTCGTAAAGGATTTAGCTACGGCGATGATTAAACTTTCCACCCTTGCGGTGATCAAACTTTTCAGTTGAGAGTTGATTACAATACGTGCTTCTATATTAGTAGTTTAATGTCAATGAGCCTTCAACCAAATCACGAGACGAGTCTTGGCTTGTTAATCTTAGGGTTAAATCGCTATAATTGACACATAGGCCTACCGAAAAAAACTGTTGACTCATTACTTATTGATTCATTTCCATTTTAGGAAAGTGGCCGATTGAGTACTTGATTATTTTTAATAGGTTTTACATGCATGGCTGTACCTTGCATTTAAATGTGTAAAAAAGAAGCTGACAAATTTCAAACTCTCCAAACGGTTCCTAATTACTGTTATTTTTTTAAATAATCTAAGAACTCATGTTTTTGCCCCAACTTTAATGTTTTACAGTTATTTTCGACATTTCAAGTTGTACAAATACGCCTTCACACCTAAAGTGCGACTTGATTTAACATTTGACTACGTTGGTTTGCCAGAAAGCCCAGCTCCTTCAGAGGGTAAGTCTGCCATCTTTATTTTAATTTTTTGTGACAAACAAGTTATACGTGTGGAAAATTACGAAAACATTGAAACGAACATTTATTCTCTATGTTCTTATCATAGATTACAGTCTTTTAAAGTTTCAAATTCAAATCTTTATTTGCTTGCCACCTAAGTTTGTATTTTTAGAGCAGATTATACAAACGTTACGAAGGCAAAAATTGCCTGTATATATACGTATCACTTATCTGTTGAGCATATATTTGGAAATGCTATCTGGCATCAAGGTATCCCAAACACAGTGAACGCCTCAACCACGTCCTAGGTTTAATTTTCCTCTCTTTTTCACCAAAGTTGGCTCAGCTTTCCATCCTTATCAGGTTGACAAATAGAGTACCAGCTTCGTCTTGGATCTAACCTACGAAAGAATAGTATCCCATCCAGGACAAGTGAAAGATTCATCTAATAGTACTGCAGAAACCAAAGATACCGCATTTGCTAATGTATAATTCAGTCTTTTAAGACCTAAAACCTACCTCAAAAAATTGACTTCGATTTGTGCACTGAGTCGGAAAGTGGACACGTCGCTTTATTACATCATAACTTAGCATCCTTTGCAGTAGTGGCGGAACACGAAATGTAGAAAATATAATAGCTGTTAGTGTTTATTGTCTGTTTTCGTTGTGATGCAACATAGAGTCAAATGGAATCTGTCGGCATTTTCCCGATGACAACAAAACTACTTCAGTCTGAACTTGTTAGCCCCAGCTTAGTGTCAAGTGACTCCAGAGATGTTCAGAGATGTTGGTGACTTTCAGTTCATGGTTTGTTTACAAATACACCCACTTGCTAACGACTCAATTAAAGAACTCGAAATTGTTAATAATGAACTCGGCTTTCGTTCATTGTGTGGCCATCACGTGGGTGTGTTTGTAAACAAACCACTCACATCAGTCACTAACCCTTGTTTAGTTTTCACTTAACTGCATCAGGGCTATCTTTAAACTTGTCCAACCCATCAGAAGTGGTTAACCTTTATTCTACTCCATTTTAGAAAATTGAAATGTCAACACTGCTTAGAGCCGCTGCTTATAAACATTAGGTATGTTGGTGCCGATCAAACATAAGAACTGAGTGTAGGAAACAAGAGAAATTATGCATGCATGTGGTGCATATTATTCAAAATATTTTTGTTCTTAATTTGTTCTATCCACTATATTTTCATGTTCTATGTAACACTAAAGTTAGTTTGAGATTGTAATGATTTTTTCAAACCGTCTTTCCTTATAACGCTTAATTTTGAAAATTCAAGGATAAAGTTGTCCTTTTGGTCGCCAAGAGTACCATATGGCATTGCACGTAATGAACTGAAATTTTGATTGTTGACTGTTGAGCCCATAATCAGATTAACGTATTTGTTCTGATGAAGAGCTAACGTTGTACTCAATAGTTTCAAGTAGTTGATTATTGTTTCAAAAACTAATTTTTTCAATATTTTTGCAGCTACAGAAGAAGAAAGCCATGAAATAATGGAGGGAGAAGGGGTATGCTTTTTTTTTTGTTAAAAGCGAATTCATTTTTGATTTAGTGCATGATTATCTATTAACTTTGTTTGGCCACGTGGGCGAGTGCCTATTCCAGTCCTATTGCAACCTTGAATGATTTGCAAGACAAGGCTCGCTCGATGCACTTTTAAATGTTTTGTTGAAGGATCCATTTTGACTTACTTTTGTCCTCTAAGGTTGCAGACGAAGAACGAAGCGTTGAACCAAGCGAAGATAGAAGTGTTGAAGATGAAGTGGAAGGTCAGCACTTCTTATAAGAGTTGATAAAAAAATTTTATTTGGACTGAACTAAGAAATGGTTTCATTTACTTTCACTTTTTTTTATTTTGTATGGTAATGCGACGGCAACAAGAATTTCAACCTCGAGTTATCAAAATTACAGTCACATTAAAGAGCTAACGCTAGAAATGTCACATTTCTTTCACTCACGGTGATTATAATGATTTCGACCTTGAGCTAACTAAATTATAGTTGCTCTGACGAAGAGCTAACGCTCGAAATGTTACCCTTCTTATACTTACGGCGGCCATGAAGATTTCATCCTTGAGCTATCTAAACTACAGGTTCACCTACGAGATGCCAAGGTTCGAAACGTCAACTTCTTGCACTTCATATAAGTTCGGTGATCATAAAGGTTTTAACCTTGCTATCTAAACTAAATTCGCCCTGACGAAGTGCTAACGTTTCAAACTTCAGTTTGTAGCTTAAACTACTTACAACAAGTTACTTAAAGTAGGCCTGCTACTGCTTTCGTCAACAGTTTTATAAATCATTTTATACAACCGCTGTAAAATCTCGTGTGTATCTGAAGATACGTTACTAAATGGAAGACTGAGCGATAATCAGTGATGATTGCCAGTTGTTTGCGTCTTTATCTCCACTAATGTCAGAGTGTTACAAGTTCGTTGTTGTTAGTGAATTATGTTTGTAGTCCAAGCAGAACGCAGGGTTGTCGGAACAACAACAAGGATATTATTCCAAAAAGAACGTAATGAATACTGCTTAAGAAACTTCACAATAATCCACAAACTCTAACTTGCAGGTTACACTGTAACCTCCGTCACTCTTGATTTATCTATCACTCTTGAATTTGGCCCCTGCCAAATATACACGCGACCTCTGTCACTTGAATAAACATTGCTCACTGAAAAGCTTTTTTTAAAAAAACCTCGAGCTAGGCGACTTATATACCTTTTACATAAAATTCTAGAAACATCTACAAAAGCTTAAAATTAGTAGCATTACAACATTTTACAATTTAAGCAGCTGACGAAAACTACTGATTCATGCTGACGCGATGTAAAAATAAACCTGAGAATCTTCTAGGCGCTAAAGAATGATCCAGACAGTCACGCAACGCCTAAATGCAATGGCATGCAACTGTCATATAGCTCAAAATTGGATGTCTGGCAGGCCAGCCGGGCGTTCGATGTCCACCCAGTCACGTGGCATATAAGTTGTGTCAGAGTCCTAATATGGCAACAACTACTAAATACAGATTTGAGTTGCTTTTTCACGGAACTCGAGCAAAATGTAGAAAACGAGTTGAGCGTGGATTAATGTTTATCGCGGGTAAACCTAAAGAGAAAGTATTTCATCTACGAGGCTTCAACTGTGTTATGTTTTTACGCATTGGAAGAAAGATTTTAACTTCAACTGACAGTTAAATGATTCGAGAGAAATAAGATAACACCAGGAATGGTGTGTAGCGGAAAGGTACTGTTTATATATTAAATTAAAATCATCAAGAAAACATTCTTTGATATTTTCTTGCTTTAGTTAATGAAAATCTTGTTTCAAAAAAGATATTTCTTTACAAATTTGCAAACAGTGAAGTAAGAGTTATTTTAAGTACGAATTTGAAAAATGCCTGTTTCGTTTCAATTCACCGAAAACAAAATCAAAGGTGCGAGACTGGTGTTGCTTACAAATTGTCTCAAAACACGACCTCTGCTTGCTTTGTGTGGTGAATGATTGAATAACGCTTTAAAAATATTGTATTTAATTGCTTCAAGGCTTAAGAGCATTGATCTGTTTTACTTTCTAAGTTGCATCATCTTACGTCTAAGAGGAACTTTGTTATCAGTGTTTAATTGTAAGCATTTAAGATAAAAATTATACATACATTCAGCTCAAATAAGACATCGAGCTTGTCTCGTGATTTTGTCTTTTTTTTTTTGTTGCAGTGCGCGATAAAATATGTAGTTACTGCAAAATTATTCTAAAAAAAAACATGTAGTTTCCATCAGCTGATGGATATGCCGCTCTAATCATACAAACTACACATGAAGGACAAACCCGCCTATTTCCCTTCCCTAACCTTCCATACCGCCATAAAATGTATTGACGATAGGCTGCTTTTCGATAGCTGTTCGTGCTAAAGTCTATGTCATCAGCCCTCATGTCGCATCTAGCCTTGATAGCAACCTCAAGAACATTTCTGTCTAGACATAAGTTTTTAAACAACTCGTATGAGGTTACGCATTTGCGGAGAGAGCAACATTTGTGTTCCTCGGGCTTTTCTTTTGGAGCGCAGTTCGTGCAAACACACCACTCTGGCGTATCTTCCTCCCGAGATATTGGATCTTCTGTTCCCTGGTTATCAATACTTTCGGCAATATTCCGAGCATAGTCCAAACTGCCTCTTCCATTGAAAAGGAGTTCAATAAGGATGTTTTGAATAACCGCTGATGACAAACTGCTTACAAACGTCTACAAGGAGATATAGGAATGATAAATATTAATCGAACATTTATGAATTATGTAGTTTTTTCAAACGATTCACTGATAATTTACCTTGATTTCCTCCTCTGACTGCTGAACTTCTGCCCTGTGACGGTCGAATGCACTACCGGGTAATCTTTGCGCATTGTCCCGTTCGATTGCCTCATTTTTTCCATTCTTACATTGTAATCTTTGCCCACATCCGCAACGTGAAGAACATTTCTTGTCGGCATTTCTGCAGGGACACCTGCGCTTCTCGCCGTCCTCTATCTGCTGCATTTTGTTTTACACAAGCAACACTGCTGATATATAGCCAATTATTTCTATATTGGTACACGCAAAAGAAATTGAAAAGATTTTTATAACATTTTGAACCAGTCAAAGACAAAATTGTTTTCTCACCACTTCAGTTTCAACACGTGCGTGAACTTCGACGACATTTTCCTGAGTTTAAGGTGAATCGTCCTCGACAACTAAGGAACCGTAGATATTGTAAGTTACAGGATCTCTCTCGGTAATAATTCGCGGATGTCCACAGAACTTTCCATTTCACTTGACATTTCTTATTGAAGGTCGGAAGCCATGTTTCTTAAATTGAGCGATTTGCGGTTTTGTCAAAGCCGATCTGTGATCAGGTTTCATAATAAACAATGTGCGGTGCATCACGGTAAGTGACAAAAGGTCTTTAAGAGTCCACTATTCGATCTGTTATTCGGTGACTGAGATTGAAAAAGATGTCAATGTCAAAAGTTTTTCATTTTAATTTGTTTGTTGAATTCAAATAACTTGTTCAGTGTAAAGCAAAATAATGTGCTGTGTTTGTGTATGATATTAGTTTTAATATCATACACAAACACAGCATTTAACACTTAAGATACATGCATTTTTGTCCCTAAGTTTTCAGATGGCATGCAACGTGTACGCACCGCGTACCTATTTTTACACATAACCGAGATGTTAGCAACTTTTATATTTGATGCAAACTTAAAAGTGTTTGCTGTTATGCATACTAATAACATTTAGTTTTAATTTAGATTCTCCGGCGGTGAAAGAGCTCAAGGCCATAATATCCTCTGCGCTAAATGAACAAGTGCAACAGGTTAGAAACATTATATCATTATAACTTGTCAGACAAATCTTGCTAATTGAAGCCGTGAAACACAGAGATGCTCTAAGAATTTATGTGGAAAATATGTTAAAGCTAAACACCCTACCGGATATCAATTAAGCCATGGCATTTTTCTACATTTTTTGCTTTAAAATGTTTTGTTGAACCATATCAGGGATGTGGCGTTGTAGAATTAAGATTTAAAGCTATAGTATAAAATCGTCCTAGATATCAAATAATGCCGGGTTTGTCTGAGATCCATAGGTGGTAGCAACTTTTTGAGCTTTTGCATTTAGGCATTAATGAATGTTTTGCGTCTGAACTGCAGCTCAAATCCAGCGTGGAGCAACAAATAAAGGAAAAAGACGAAGAACTGTCTCAAAAGTTTGGAATCGTTGCTGATAGCGCAGGACCTCCCAGGAGTGCTAGCAAACCCAAAGGAAAGAAAGGGAAATAGTTTAGTTATGACGAGCATGCAGTGGTACTCTCTATTGTGTTCTTATTCAAATAATT
The DNA here is from genome assembly GCA_025331005.2 of Zoanthus gigantus. Taxonomy (NCBI): domain Eukaryota; kingdom Metazoa; phylum Cnidaria; class Anthozoa; order Zoantharia; family Zoanthidae; genus Zoanthus; species Zoanthus gigantus. Next base: position 7,228 of record JAOBBB020135937.1, read on the forward strand.
TAAATAAAAATCAACTACAAAAATTTTCTTTCCTTTTTCCTTTTTTTATTTCTTAAAAAAATATAATGTGCATTCGAAACGATTTTGAAAATCATTTAACATTAAAAACAACTTTGAAAATCAACATTAAAAACAACTTTAAAAATCAACAATGAAAACTACTTTGAAAATCAATCGATAGCGAAAACGTAAACGTAAAGCGAGGTATAGCGCTCTACAATTTGTTAAATTTACAGCTGTTAAATCTTAAGAAGCTAGCGACTAAAAGGAAGTTTATACAAAAGGTTACCCAGTCGTATAACACCTGTGGCTTGGTTTTTATAAAATATAATAGCACTAAAATTATAATCGAAGAGTGAAGTAAAAAATCCAGTCTGAAAATCGAACATAGCAAGAGAAGATAGCAAAATGTTGGAAGGTGTTCGCAAGGGTAGTGTTTTTGTCAGTCGTAGCCAGAAGAAACAACGCGTTTCCAGCAACAGCGGTTATTAACGAATATAACTGCGGTTAATAGCTATATTACAACCGTTATAGCGGTTAATAACGATTATAAAAGAACTACTGCAACGAAAAATCACCTGAGACGTGTTTAGTTCGATCCAGTGGTGTTGTCCAATGTGCCATCATGAAATTGTACTGAAGTTAGCGTCCATGATGCAGAACCTCAGTGTGACCGAGGCACGGCCCAGACCCCTAGACGACTTTCCCGCCCTTTGGGTCACGTGATTTTGTGAACGAGTGTCGTGTTTGAAGAAACGTGTAAACTTTTGTCGATATTGTTTAACATTATTTGTTTCAAAGACCGTTTTTCTTTATAGGGCTGACTGAAAGTTTTACGTTAATTTACGGTTATCAAGGATCAGTAAAACTTGTAGCCATTGAAGGAATAAACTGCCCCGAGTGGCAGCTACACTCAGAGAAACTTTAGTTCCTTTTTAGAAATATAATCTTTCTTTACACATTTACAGGCGCTAAATTAATTGCTATGATAAGTTAGATTTTAAAAAACTTTGTATGAAAAGTTTTTGCTAAAGGAAATTAGTTTCCTCCGTATGCTATAGACAATCTAAGGATCTTACTGTTCTATAAACAATTTAGATACAAAAAATAATGTTAAAGTGAAAATTATAAGTAGAACCCTTTGATGTGCTTGCTAAAGTAAAAAAGAAAAACAATCTAAAGCCATACAATGTAATTATATTGGTTTAGCGTTTTTGTGGCTATAACTTTCCCAATTGATTAAATGTATTGAGTGATTATTGCAGTTACCGCTGGTTTCGCTCTTGGTCTCAAACTGTGCATCCGTCCTTTAGAATTGAAAAATCGCCTACCTAGATATCTTGGCGTCCGGCCGAAAAATTAACATCGGAATAATTGGTTTTTCTTTTGGGTCGCAAATGGCATATTATGGCCATTTATTCGGAAGAAAATAAGGCGCGTCTTATTTTCTCCCCAATAAATGGCCCTATTCGGCTATTGTGTTTTGTTTGGTAACTACTGCCTTCAAGTTAGCTGTGCTATCTTCTGTGCTGACGTTTATCTATAAAGTAGTTTACTGCTTCGATCTTTTATAAATTTCATGGCTTTTTGTAAAAGTACACCACTTGCTTCTTCTCAACTCCACATCCTTGTGGCCCTGTGAGTTTATTTTTCTTTTATAGAGTTTTTCTTTTCATTAGTTTTTCATTTCTGTTTCATATCTTCCTACGCACTCCTTGAGCCTTCATGCAGTTTTACTAAGTGCTTCAATAACTCACCTTAGTGTGATTTCTCAGGTTATTTTATGATTTAATGTAATAAAAATATAGAAAAGTCGACAATAAACTGTTCTGCTGTGACTAGCACCCAGACTTGATTACCAGCGAAAGGTGCCCCTCCAGTAAAGCCCAACGTAACTTTAATTAATGGGCTACTTTCTATTGGCGCAAACAACCGGTCTTTTACAGGCGGATGCGAAGACTGCCTACATGGGAAGCAAGAAAAAAAGTTGTGGCAGGGCGTTCTTTTGCTTTTCGCCCAAATCTTACGTTCTCATACAACAAGACTAATTTTCGAATTTTGCTTCTCTAGCGGCATTACCAAACCGCTAGGTACACCGGCAGTAGCTGGACTGAAAAACGAATTTAACTTGTACGGTTTCTGACGATAAACGCTTTACAGCAAAACCTGCAATGAAATACTAATGTTATCGAAAATAAGGACTGCGTGAAAAACATGACAGTGATGAAGCATAGACTGTACTGCAGAAAGACAGTGTACAAAATGCCCTGATATGTAGGATCTGAAAATAGCTACCAGCCACACAATGGACAAACAAGAATGATAAATGAATGCTCCACGTGAAAATTGATTAACTTGTCATTGAAACAATATGAATTTGAGTTCAGTACAAGCCAGCAATTTCAACCGCAGAGAGCTGTTTTGGCCTTTTTGAACGGATATGTTGTTTGAATCGGTGTCAAGTGACAGCTTCTGATCCTGAATAAATAGTTGGCTTTCATGCTGGCGGTTTATTCTCTGCTTCTTACACCGTATTGTCGCGTCCCACTGAGGACGAAACAGCTGCATGCGGTTGTAGTTATGGCTTGGTCCAAGCTCCTACTCATATTGTTCACGGACAAGTTAATTTTCACGTTCATCAATCATTCCCAATGATGAATCATTGATTGATTGCCGAAGCATAAACCTCTTGGTCTAAAAGAGCGCTTAGCTTCAAGCTTTCGGTTGTTTCAAATCTGTGGCAATGTTTCCGTCGAATTTTTTTTCGCAAACACCTAAACGCCCGCCCCACCCCACCTAGTAGTTTTTAATAGATTCTGCTAGCGTAATTCATCATAACGAGCATAATTTTTACCGATTTTTCGAAAAAAGTACTTCTACCACGATTTGCAGTTTTGACTTGCTTTACAGCAGGGATTTATAATGTTTCGTCACATTCTTTAGCCCTGGATCCGACAAGAAGTGGCTCATGAATGCTTATGCAGTAAAACAACTAATGAGAACAAAGGTAAAGCGCATTTAGTATTAGAGGCTATGGCCACCAGAATTGACTTGCTTTGGTGAACAAGCTTGCAGAAGAAACACATTCTGAAACAAAACCAAAGGTAGGAACAAGTGCGTATGACCAAAGGGTTGATAAATAAATTTTAAATTTGCACTAGTAAAGATTCTAGCCCTGAGTAAGATTGCATTTGCCATTTGCTTGTTTTTTTGAGGTATTTTCACCAAATAAAAAGTAAAAAGTAGAAGCATACTAACAGTATTTTTGTTAAAATCAGCATAATTTACAAAAGCTAGCATAGTTTTTGGCATAATTTTGGAAAAGGCGAGAACTAGTAACGAAAGAATCGCTCTATTGGCTAATTATGTTGTATTTGCTGAACATGCATCAGGCTCTCAGTTCGGTGTATTGACAATAAGCTTTTTGCCTCGCAAGGTTGTCTATATACGTAAAGAATATATTTGAAAAGAAACTGAATTAAAGACCTCAACAACCTGAATAAGTTTCTTTGTCCTTAATGCGGCCAATCTGCAATGATGAATCTAGTTATCTATACATTCACTTTACTTGTATTTGCTATTCTGCTGTTCAGGCGCAGAGAGGGCAGTAATTGAGTGTTTACAAAGTCCTAAAGTTCCTTCACAAGGAAGCACCACAAGACATTCATTTTTCTCAACTTTCTCAAACGCTAAGACGTTCTTTTCATCTTTACTTGATTTACTGTTTTGACGTCGTGACTGGTTAATCCTTGGCTTGACTCTAACTTTTGTGAAAAGTTGCTTGAGAGTGCCACGAAATCTTTGAGACAAGCAACAAAGAACTTTTTTAATAAGAGTTTCTTAAATAGTGAAGTAAAATGTGTCCAAACAATTAACTTATTTACCTTATAACATAGAGGGCAAAATTACTCGGTGCTGATTGGCTCACGAGGGAGAGATTTTTTCTTTAATTAAAGGCAAAACTACTTGGTGCTGCTTGGTCGTTGGTTTGCGAAATATGTTGTTTTGGGAACAATGGCTTCGCGGCTTGCCGAAGTTGATGAAACGGAATTATATCTTGCTCTCTCTTTTTCATGGCTAAATTTTCTCTTACCTGAAAGCCGTTGAATGAATTTGTTTATTAAAACTTGATTTGCATACAATGCTACTTGTCTTGATCAGATTGGTTTAGAAGAAAGCGAGCGAAGAATTTTGCCCTCGATGTCATAAACATGTAATCGCATGGTTCCTCGAAAAATTAAGGATTAAATTCACTTGTGTCTTCAATTTTTTCCAAATTACTCTCGTCACTCCGCGATTCGGGCAATTTTTTGGAAAACATTTAAAACACTCGTGAAATTAAATCCTTTAAAAGTTTACTCGTCCCCATGCGATTACCTATACAAAATCAGTGGATATATCCATTTTTGCGCGCTTTTAATGGCTCCCACATTACAGCTCCAAATTTTTATGGCTATTAATTGTTTAGGAAAGGAAGTCAAAATGGCGTGTTTGATTCAAACTCCATAACTTTTATGTGCACACATTTAGCGATTATGTTCGTATTTTGTTTTGTTTTGTTTTTTCTGGAAGGCAAGGTAAGTTAAATAAGCGTTTAACCAAGCTGAAGAAATATTCTCCAAGGCTTTACTTGAAGCAACCGCGTGGTCGGTAAATGAGTACCATTGGCTTCTGGGAGCTAACGTGTGATGGCTCAGAGTCCCGTCTTGGTTGTCAAAAACTCTCGGCCGCTAACCCTATGGACACTTGAGATAGACACCAACGTGCCAACTAGGCTCAGTAAACATTTTAGCTAGCTAGCAGCTGTAGCTAATCGCTTCATGCGTGGTTCAAATAACTCTAGGTTGGAACGTGTAATCAAGAAGAAGAAGAATTCTGAATTAATACAGATATAAGGGAAAGAGACAATTACAATTGCATAGCTAGTCTAGCTAGGTATCTACATTGTGAAATGAATTAAGTATAGCAAAAATACATTACAGAAAGAAAAAAAATAAAAGCAATACAAAAACTTGAACTCAAATTAAAAAAAAAAAAAAAAATAGAATTATCACACCAGTCGCTTATAAGGAGCAGATCCGTGAAATTTTAAAAGCAAATTTTAGAATCCAACAAATCTGTCTTATCAGAAAAAAAAATAAGAATATAGTTGAATCTTTGACAGTGGCGAATTTAGAGGAGGGGGCCTGGAATATTGACAAAGGATTTGTATGATAACTAAAATCAGCATTGAAAAACGGATCCGGGCCCCCTCTTTTTAAGAATTTAGTTACTGGGCCCCTTCTTTATAAAGTTTCTGGATCCGCCCCTGTCAAAGCTATTTGTTTAAATATTTTGAAAAATAAAGAGTTTAGGCTGTTAATGGAATAATAAACATTGCTGTTGTTGGAGTAATAAACTAACATTTCGAGCGTACTCTTGTGTTCTAAAATAACGGAGAGTCCTAACTTTTTTTTTTTTTTTGAGGGGGGGGGTTAAAACAT
>JAOBBB020136029.1:0-12710 GCA_025331005.2 Zoanthus gigantus
TTTTTTTTCTATCATTTTTGCTTGCATGAATTTTTTTTTGTTTTTTTCCCCACAAACCCCCCCCCCCCATCACTTTTCTAATGGTGGACGCCAACTCAAATTTACTTCATCTAACTTCTTTCATTAAGCCAAACTGACAATAATTTAATTACAATATATTAATATGTGTATTTCACAAGCTTATAAAATGACTACCTAAAACAAATAATTTTTGAGTTCTTATTTAATCTCATATCGCATTCACTGTGTACATATCCAATTAATTTCTATGATATCTTGTACTGAAGGCATTTACGTTTTTGTTAGTTATACAATAGTAGAAATAAGCTTTCTAAAATTATAAAAACAGTGTGTATTTTCTATTTGGTAGGGCTTTTATTAGTACTGAACACTAAGAAAAATAAAATGGAAGAAACCTAGAAGATTAATTCCGCAAACAGTTACAAAGTAAAATGAGTTTGCTTTTGGGAATATTCTTGACAAGTAATCCTGACCACCGTTAAAATTTAATTTCGTACTTATAATATGTACATGCAAATACCTCATCCTCAGGATCAGCGTAAGCTGCAAGATAAGGATGTGCAAGAGCTTGCTCAGCTGTTATTCTGAGGTCCGTGTCGAGAACAAGCATCTTTTCAAGTAGGTCTACAGCTATAACAATAATAATAATAATACTTTATTGATCAACCTTAGATAAAATATATAACGGAAGATTTACAATAATATCCAATACATACGGATAAGTAAAAAAAAATAAATAAATTTTAGGATCATGAAAAGGTATAATAACGATTTATTTTAAAAGCGTAGTGGCTCGTGCTTAAAAGGAGTTTCTATGTCTCACGCTTCCAGCTCTTGGTATTTTGATTGTTGACTTTGATCTTAGATTGTACGCTCGATTTACATTTTTTGCAAATATGGGTGATTTACAGTGTTTATTGTTCTCATGATCTCACGTTTGGTACTATCTTTACATCGTTCCTCCAATGTTGGTGAGGCAGTTCTCTGAATGCCAATTATTTCAGAACATCTGTTTCGTAATTTTTGTAAATCATTTGAGAGATAATTTGGTAGTCCCCCTAGACAGGCGATGCATACTCTAATAATGGCCGTATTTTGGTGCAATAGATTGTCAAACCAACTTCCGTTGGCAGTCCTGCTTTTCTTATTTCTCGCAAATAGTACAACCTTTTGTGAGCCCTTTTGATAATTTGTTCAATGTGATAGTTCCAACATAAGTTGTCTTGATGCCATACTCCAAGAAGTTTGAACTTTGACACTCTCTCTACACACAAGTCGTTGATAAGTAGAGGATCAGGTTCGTTTGACAATTTACGGAAACATATCAACGTATCTATTGAGGAAAAATCAACACCAATGATTTCTACTCTTCAAGGCAAACAAAAAACGAATGGTCACTTTATAGTGTTTCATCAACTGGTTCAAAAGTTAGAATAATTAACACCAATCATTTCTACTCTTCAAGACAAAAAAATGAGTGGGCACTTTAAAGGATTTTATCAACTGGTTCAAAAGTTAGAATAATTAACACCAATCATTTCTACTTTTGAAGACAAACAAAACGAATGGTCACTTTATAGGGTTTCATCAACTGGTTCAAAAGCTAGAATAAATAACACCAATCATTTCTACTTTTGAAGACAAACAAAACGAACGGTCACTTTATAGGGTTTCATCAACTGGTTCAAAAGCTAGAATAAATAACACCAATCATTTTTACTCTTCAAGACAAAAAAAATGAGTAGGCACTTTAAATGATTTTATCAACTGGTTCAAAAGCCCAAATGAATAACATCATCTTTACTCATGAATCAAGACAAACAAAATGAATAGGCACTTTATAGGGTTTCATCAATTGGTTAAACAGTTAGAATGAATAACACCAATCATTTCTACTCTTCAAGATTGGACAAGAGAGGGCAAAATAGTAGATCGTGGCGGATCTTGTAATGTGTCTGCACCAGCAGAGCACTCGCCATATGTAACTCTCTTTGGAATTACTCAGAGTACAGTCTTTGTATATTTATCCACTTGGAGATAGATAAATATTGTCATTATTTGCATAACCATTATTACCATTAATACTGTCAAAATTATTACTATTATTATTATCATTAAAATATTACAATTGGAATGGGCCAAGAATGTATGCAGTACCACAGTTGCCTAGCGGAGCTGATAGCCCTGAAGAAGGGGGAGCTGTACTGCAGGGTTGTCACTAAGATTTGAAGTTGGCGGAGATATTCTGAAAGTAGACGGCAAGTTTTATTTAATCGTTCTTTTTCTTAATACATTTTTGTAATGACAGCTTTTTTTCCGCTTATCTTTGCCACTTTCCAGCCGGAGAAAATGTTCAAATAGCCGGCGATATCGCCGGTTGCCGGCGCTTATTGAAAAGCCGGAGTACATATTATATACATGTAACAGGGCTTTTAGTAGGTAACCTGTTCAAATTTAATTAAAACCTTTGTAACTTCATAACCTACCCTGGCTCCTCTGGAAAGACCGGTAACTCATTCGAAACTAAATCACCAACATATAGTTTATCGAGCAACCTGAAGGACGTGAACAAACTTTAAAAATTTGCTTTAAAATCAAATGAATAAATAAATGCAATATCAAATACTGAAATAGCAAGCATGATCTTTAATCTTTGATCGAGTACTCTTAATAAAACAGTCACAAGAACTAAACATTTCCCCATGAATGTTTAAACACAAACTGTAGAAATATACATAATAAAATAAGTTAATTTTTTCTCCATAAATGAATTTCAGAAACGTCAACTGTACATACTTCTCAGCATTGCCACTAAATGCATGATAAGAGTTGAAGAGCACTGTCACGTCTCGACCTGCCGCTATCAACAACAAATCTCTTCCACCAGGATGACGATCAAGAAATTTGCTCACATTGTAAACCTATGAGTGATAAGTAGAAAGTCAGTGTACATTCAGAACCTTCATTATCCCGCATTTAGGCTAGAATTCACGGGCACTAAGAATACAAATTTGGAAAATGTTGACATGTTTAATGTCTTCGTTGAATTAATAACCTTTCCTCGGATCGCCACATGAGCATTGTGTTTTTGATTGAGAGAAGAGACATCTTTCCAGGTAAACGTTTTTTGTTTTTCTTCCATTGTCTCACAATAAAACTGCTACAGAAATATGAAAATTTGGGTGAAAAAAATTTATTTCAAAACGTCTTAGACTTGGGACACATCCATAACATCCATTCATATCGTGAACAATTGCACTTTGGTCGGGTAGTATTGTTTGCATGACATTTTCTGATTGGTGCTTGCTGTGCAAAAGTGGGACGATTTATGAAGGTCATTCAAGGATACAACACACATCTCTAGAAGGGGAAAAAAAAAGATTTGTCCAAAAAGCTAAAACTTTGTCACACAAATCCAGTTAATATCAGTTAACGCTTTAAGTAATTCTTTCTTATTTTAAAAATGACTTAGGTTGCCACATAGGCTGCGAGTTGCGACTTAGGTTGCCACTTTGGGATTGTTTGCAGGGGGGGCTGTTGGTTCTATGAGGGGGGGAGGTAAATTTTGTAAACCCTCGTGAAATTGTGGGCGCGCGAACATATGAAATTTATCTTCGAGTGGAAAAATATTTCACGAGTGAGCGCAGCGAACTTTTTATTACATAAATACGACGCAAGTATTAGTATCTCGAAAATAAAAAAACATTAAACGAAAAACAAAGAAAAAAACAAAGGAATGACGTCATCGATATCTTCACTAGTAAGGATCACTCATCCCAAATGTAGTTTCATATGAGAATTCTCGAGCAGGTGAAAACCCTCGACTGCGTCTCTGGTTTTCACTGATCTTCTCTCGAATTCTCCCAAACGTTCGCCTCGGTTAAGGCACGCCAACATTGTTTTATTTCTTAAATGACTGTTTTACTGTAAAATACGCCACTCGTAGATTTCATATGAAACTACGCTATGAAAACACACGTGTAGACCAAAATACGCCACTCGTAGATTTCATATGAAACTGCGCTATGAAAACACACTTTAATTTTTAGACCAATCAAAACGCACGTAATATCCAAATTATTTTATAAATCTATTTATTAAAAGTGTTTATAACTTGCTAAAATTTTGGAGGGCGGTTATCGTTTATTTTAGTCTTATTTAATTTTGCAGTAGGTTTCATTTTTAATTTATTTACATGTACATAATCCATCACACAAAATGAAAGTTAAAAAAAGAACAAGATGAAAACAGCGTCTATTTTCGTGGCTGTGCATGTGATTTAGTCGTGAACCTAGTCAGTGGTAATTTTCCGCCACACGAAAGAAGTCGGAAAGTAGATGAAATGAATAATATATGTGGGTCGCGAATCACGACCCTAGTAAATGGTATACAAATAATATAAATGGAGGAAGGAATCGTTCTCCCCTTGTAAATGCTAACCAATAGGTTGACAACATGGACGGTGGTGTAACCTTATGTAATGGGATCCTATAGGGTGCAAGAATAACAACGTTGGTTAGCAGTAACAACAACCAGGTTGGTGTAACCTTATGTAACGGGATCATACATACGGAACAGAAATAACAAGGTTGGTTAGCAGTAACTACAACAGGGATGGCGTGACCTACACTATAACGAGATCCTGATTGGATGAACAACTAACCTTTGATAAACAGTACTAATGAAAAGAATCACGTGATAAAAGGTTTAAAAGGCTCATTTACACCAACAGTTATTAATTCTTTCAAACTCCTAGGCGTCCATTCAACAACTCGCATTTATTACTATTATTTAATAATAGCTTTAAGAGTTGGAGCAATGGATATAGAACCCGTTTCCTGCGTAAGAAATCTTGGTGTCTGGTTTGATTTTTCATTGTCCTTGAGAACTCATATCAATAAAGTCTGCAGTTCTGGATTCTGTTATCTACACAACCTAAGGAAAATCAGAAAATACCTCATACATCTGAAGACTGTCTATTATTCATGCGTTTATCACTTCTCGGCTGGACTAATGTAACAGTCTTTTGTATGGCCTCCCAAAAAGTTCAAAGTTACAGAGATTACAAAATGCTACAGCTCGCCTTGCTCTAGACCTCAGTAAATTCTGCCATATAACTCCAGCACTGCGACAATTTCACTGGCTGTCTGTCGTTAAACGGATCCAATTTAAGATTCTGCTTCTCACCTTCAAATCAATTCATGGAATCTCTCCTCCCTACATCAGTGAACTTATTACTGTCAAACCTAAATCTTCCTACAATCTCCATTCTAGCAACAGTACACTTCTACAATATCCGCAATAGAGAATACTGCCTACACTTGGCGCTCGCTCCTTTGTTATTGCAGCCCCGTCAATCTGGAACAAACTGCCTGCTGATATAAGAAACGTTACCACACTTAATGAATTTAAGAAAATGACTAAGACCTTTCTTTTTAATGAAGAACTTTAGTTCATTCTTTCATTCAATTTATTTAATATTTTAATTAATTCTGCTTATTTTACTCATTTTAATGCCATTTGTCACAATATATACTCAATGATTTGGCGGGATTTTTAACCTATCTCTTCGACACACGACCTAAATTTCGTTCCTTTCAAGCAAGTTTGAAGTTTGGGTTTCTTATGTACAACGCAGCACTTTTCGACGTTTTTGTGTTTGATTTTTCAAAATGGAATTCAACCCTTACTCAAGAATTTACAAACATTAAAAATGGTTTGTTTTGTGATGTGAACACAGGAAGCAAAAATATGCAGATTCCGGGCTTTCATTGACAAGATGTAGATGTTTACTTAATCGAGCAACCTTCCTGTTTCGCCAAGTGTAAAAACATTTTAAATAGTGGTAATGGTTTAGTTCTTCTAATCTTTCATTGAATTGTTGAACTTATATACTTTCCGAAGGACTGCTGAGTAATTCTAAAACAAAGTATAGTTCTTTTACGGTTTGAGTTTCAGCTTTTGACAAATTTCATCGAATGCTTTGCTATTTGCTTTTAAACATTATCCTACAATCTTTCTTCATGTGTAGCTTTTTTGTGATTTCTACTCTACAGTGCTACCCCGATAAAATGAAGTGTAGAGGAGCCGGACAATTTACTTTGTTGTAACGGGGATTTGTGGTAAACGAACCCCGATATAACGAAGTTACTGAAAAAATACGAAAAACGTTGTTATACCGGGGTTTTGATAACAGAAAAAAATTAACGGTGAAACGCATTTGTTGGGCGGTATCCTCATTTGATTTATTACGTGACAAAAAATACATTAACGTGAAACAGTAAAATCAAGACGGTATCAAGACTACAACAGAACGATTTTGAAACAAACAGTGTATCTCATAACCTTAATAAGGGCTCCATTTCATGTTATGGAAGAAATACGTGTACTTGTTTTGTAAACTTCGTTATACAGTCGGGATAAAATGTTGCCTTAAAACTCATAATTTGGTTCGTTATGTGGTTTTTACCGCTATACAAATTACTGTAATGTTCCAGGTCCCAAAAAATTATTTCACTATAACGGTGACTTCGTTATATCGGGGCTTGTTATATTGGGGTTCCACGATATTCTATCTGACCTACACCACTTTAATTATGTACTTATTTTAAGAATTATTATTTGTAGAAATTCTTGCTTCAAGTTCGTAAAGTCATGTATATCTCGCGGTGCAATGCAGTGAACTCAGATTGCATATTAAAAGGGTTAGAAACTTTCAGTTTGTGTTTTGCTTTGCTTTCAGTTTTGTTTTGCTTGCTGGCTACACAATGAATTCAAAATTGTTCATAATTCACTTTGCTTCACCTCGTGCATTCTTAAAGTTTCTTGTTCATTTTGTGCTCAGCGCGTGCGTCTAATTGTAAGCAAAACACTCGCATCAGTCTCTAACTCTTAATAAATAAATATATAAATAAATAAATAATAAATAAATATATTTTATGATATTAAAAATTGAGGAAGACAGCATCTTTTCATACAAGTGCCGCACTCTGATTGGTCGATCAGCTATCGTTTTGAAAGCGTTTTCACACAATCCCAGGAGACATGTTGGTTCCAGATACAAAAGAAATCATCAAAATTCTTTTGTTGAGAGTACCCTAACATGGTTGCCATGATGTCAGGTGAAAACGCTCTATTGTGCCGGTAAACTCAAATGCATTTCGCGCGTCTTCTGAATTGGTGCACAGGGTGCCCAGGTCAGCATAATATATCAGAAAGGCTATTTTTTACTAAGCAGCGGGAACCTAACTTGGATGCTCAGTGCGACTCTTAATTAATACTTAACTTTAATTCACTCTTTTTTTTGTTCTTATTTTACTGTTTAATTCAAAGCTGTTGTTTATCTTGCTTCCAATTTAAACTCTTTTCCATTGTCAGTTGACCTTACCTTGTTTGATATTATCTTCATAACTTGCCAGTTCCATTCTATATCTTAATAATGTAATTAATTTGAGCCTGATAATTGTGCATGATGCTTTAAAAAGTTTTGATTGAATTTTGTAACAGACATTTTTCTTAGAACTGGAGCACATCTACACGCATATCCTTAATTAATTTACAAATTTTATTGATATGTTATGTTTTAAACATTTGTTTATTTCTTGCCTGCAGATTCAATAGTATATTTGAAAGAGTCCTTTCAAAAAATTTGTAACAGCAACTAAAGATGTCCAAAATGGAGAACCCTTTTCCCAAAAACACGGTAATTAGAAATGGTCATGTAATTGACCCAGCAAACCAAATAGACACCATAGCTGATGTCTTGATAGTCGATGGAAAAATTCAAGAAGTTGGAACTAATGTTTTGGTGCCAGATGGAGCTGAAGAATTTGATGCAGAAGGCTACATTGTAAGTCCAGGACTAATTGACTGTCATGTTCATATCTATGAACACGCAACTGCTTTGGGTGTTAATGCAGACCATTACTCTCTGTCAAGAGGAGTTACAACAGTTGTTGATGCTGGTAGTGCAGGTATTAAGAAATCTTTTCTTCATCTGTTTATTTGCATTTGCTTATTCAGGGGTAAATAATTGAACAAATGGGTTCATTATAATTTTAACAGGTCATGCAATTTTTCCACAGGCAGCCCAGGCTCAGTGTGGGTGATAAAAGAGCTAGTAACAACATTTTGAAATTTATAAGATAGGAAGTTCTAATTTCTGCCGTCCATCGTAAAGAAATAAACTGGAAATAAACATACCTTGAAGCTTAGGCAGTTGTTTGATGTCTTATAATATTTTCAAAATGTCGTTACTAAATCCTATACTAGCTACACTGAGCTTGGGCTGCCTGTGGATGTCCGTAAATTACTTATTTGTCTAGCTAATTGTGCGCAGTCAAAACCTATATTATTTTCAATAACTTAAATCACAAGTAATTCTTGAAAATACTTACGTTTTAGTTCAATAATCACTTGAAATGAACGAAGGTAAAACAAAATGAGCCAAAACCAATGAAAACACTAAATGTTTGCAAGAAAACGCTGACCGACTTGAATGACGAATGCGCAATTTCTTAACACAATTAGGCAATATCAAAAATACCATAATACTCTTTGTATGTCCCTCCAAAATTTTTCATAAGCATTGTTTCCAGTTTCTCTTGGGACCACTGTAAGTCCCAAGAGAAAATAAAAAACAATGCATATGCAAAATTTTAGAGGGACATACAAAGGTCGAGTATTATGATAGTTTTGATATTGGCTAATATGTTTTCGGTGTGTCTGGTATACAGACTGTGATGAAAAACTTTCTTTCAGGCAATATGGTAGTCAACAAAACAGTTTTTAAAAATTTAACCCTGGTTTAGCGCTAATTGGCTTTTGAACAACTGGGTCCTGGTCTGAGCAGTATCAAATTTAATTACTTTGGCAGGTGCCGGGACCTTCGCTGGCTTAAGGAAATATGTAGCTGAAAATAGCAGGTGTAGAGTGTTAGCCTTTGTCCACATAGCTGCTCATGGCCTAGCTGCAGCTGGCTGCAGTGGAAACGGTAAAGCAGATTCTGAAAAGAAGCTGAATAAGTAAAGTAGCTAAGACAAAAAAAATTGGTAAACATGTATGCATAAGTCAGTTAAAAAGTCTGTTTAAACCTAATTTCATGAAAATCATAATCAGAGGCGTCGGGAAGGGGGGGGGGAGGGCTCGTCAGGTGCGAACGACCCCCTTTTGAACGTCAAGAAAAAAAGTCTCCTTTAACTTTCAAAAAAAAAATCCTATTAGAATAATCTTATTAGAATTATTTTTAACCTTCAAACTTTTATTACCGTATTTCACCGAGTAAGCGCTTCCCCCTCCCTCTACAATAGTAAAATTTCTCAGGAAAACATTTCCATGGTCATCCCTAGATTGCTTGCGCCTTCGGTGCTCGAAAACTCCCGGCCCTTCAGCCGACCCCCTCCGCCTATGATAATAACTTGTTCATTACCATCGTGGATGATTTAATTAGGGAATTTAGAGATGAGCCTCTGATAGAGCTGCTCTTTGCTAACGCTCTTATCATAAAGATTAACTCAGTATAGATAAGGTAATGAAGAAATATGGAAGATGGAGGAAGGCCTTATAGGAGAAAGGGCTTAGAGTTAATGTTTGAAGACAGGATGCGCTGGTGTTAGAGAGGAAAAGGAATATTGCTAATAGAGTTGAGCCATTTGGGGTCTGTCTAAAGAGAGTTGAAAAGAATTTAACGAGTGTGCAAGGTCTCAGCACCACGTTCATCGGCGGTGCCTACCTAGTCAGAAAAGGGTCATCTACCAATGAGGGATACTTTATCTGTAGGGTATGTTTAGGGTCAGGGTTACAATTTATAGAAGGGGTAGAATGCAGATGTAGTAGTAACTTTTGAAGGAAGTTTGTAGCTTCTACTACTTTGGTGACTTTAGAATCTAATGGTGGTGTTTTGAATGCTAATCTTAATAGTATTTGGAAAAGGTTTTGGAACTGAATTGTGTTTTGCCAGGTAGACTTTGAGTCTTTCTAGAGGCAAAGATAAAAAAATATATTAAACTTTTATTCGAACAGTAATGTTGCTGCTTCGAAACCTTGGAAATGACTGTTAACGAGTTAGTGAGTGAGCACAATAAGTAGAGTTTATGCGAAGTAATTTCAAGTGATATGGACAAGTGCTTTGTAGGGAAATCAACAATCCTGTACTTAAACAGGTTCTTAATTTAAAAGTAACGGGAAAATGGTGTAAGGGGCAAGCAAGAATAACATGGATACAGTGCTTTATAGAAGGGAATAAGGGAAGAAGTACGCGGCTTTGAAAGATCCGTGACTACAAACTTATATCATTAGCAATCATCAATTATTTTCTGCTATATGATTTAGTTCATTTTTTGTAGAATCAGGGTGATTGAAGTTTTGCCTCGTATACAACTGTCATTGCGAGAAAGATGAGCTGCAAAGTCTGTTTCGCAGGAGAAATTCTGTAATACTTGGATTATGAAGGCTATCTTATAAGTTGGTGTGCCAGCGCCATAACGCTTCCGATATCTCACTGCAGAAGCATTACTATATTAGGCTTGGCTATCCTTATTGAAATAAAGTCAATAAAAAACGATTTATTTTAGGTACAATCTTAGGCAAGAATACCGTAATTTTCACAATTCTCAATTTTTCACAAGCTGGAATAGTTTTTAAAATTTCAGATTAACTAAGCTCTGAAAAATATTTGAGCTTTCGCATTTGTATCAGTATATTTAAAAACTAATATATCCCAAGGCTATGAGAATGCTGCCGAAATTTTGGTTTGTATAAATGTGCACTTAATATAACGAATTCGGTGTGTAAAACGTTTCTATCTCTTGCTGAATTCGAAGTGTAAAACGTCTATCTCTGGCTTGGTTTGCTTCCGCACGACTGATCAAAACAAGGCTTCGCCATGGCGCGCTGTGCACTCTGGTTGCAACGCAATGAAATATTTTTAATGGAGAGCAAACCGACGGAATTTTGATTTTGGGTTATATTTTATTTTTATTTTTATTTGACATCATAGCACTCTTAACATTTCATGAAAATAGTAAAAATATTTAAAGCGATTAACTAGAAACTGTAAAGTTTACAAGCTTCTAGCATTTTCCTAACTGTTTAGGTGTAGGTGGAGAATGTGACTCCCTCAACCAAGTGGACATTAAACAGTGTGTTGAGTGTATTGAAGGAAACAGGGATCTGGCTGTCGGGGTGAAAATCAGGCTCTCAGCTGAGGTCCAAAACAATGGAGCAAATGAACATGAAGCATACAGGTACTAATATTTGGATGGGTGAAGTTGTACCCATAAACACATCTATGTATGTATCTGTATGTTTATGTATGTTTGTAGATAGGTATAGGTATCTGTGTTTGTATGCGTGTGTGTCATCAAATCAAAGTATCTTTGTGCCTATATGTGGCACATAAGGCCGTGTCCAACACTCTCCTTCAATTTCCGCGATCTCTTGCTGCGAGCTCCGTAGATGTCCATGATTTCCAACCTAGCTTGTCTCTCTCTCTGATTCGACAGCTCTACGCCACGTAGTGCGTGGTCCTCCCCTTTTTCGTCTGCCTTCTGGTGTCCAAGTAAGTTCGATTCTGGTGTTGTCTGATGTATCTGTTTATGAACAATAAGTCTACATCGTCTCTTCCGAATTTGCTCATTTACTGGAACTGTCCTCGCCTTTCTATAAAGAACTTCGTTTGTTAATTTCATGGACCAAAAGATACGCAGAAGCCAGAAGTTGATGCAGACCATTTCTCTGAAATCTATTAAGCTTATTTTTAATCCGTCTCAGTCATTCTCCAGGTTTCTGAGTTGAATAGTAAAACATTAAGACATTAAAGACATTGCTGTTGAAGACTCTCAGCATAGTGTTGCTACTTATCGCTGTGCTTCGCCAGACTGGGTCCAATTTCACAAAAGCTTCTCTCGCAAGGCTGAATCGACGATCTATGTCTGCTTCTGCTCCTCCAGGTTTGCTCAGCGTTGCACCCAAGTAAACAAACTTATCAACTTCATCTATTGTTTTGTTGTTAACTAAAATTCTGTTATGGCACTTTTTATCGAGTCTCATTATCTTTGTCTTCATGGTGATCTTCAGCCCTGTACATTTCGCAACATCACTAAGTTTGTTAGTTCTCTCTTGCATGTATTGAATTTGTTACTCCAAAGAGCTATATCATCTGCGTAATCCAAGTTTGATCTGCTCAGGCTATCGATGGCGTTCTCGAAGTCAAAAAGTTGATATAAACAGATGACTGCCATTCTATGCTTGTGTGTGTGCATGTATGTATCTATCTGTCTATCAACACTTAAGGACTTGTCAGAAAATCTACTTGTTTGGCAAATGAGCTGAAGAGTATTTAGATATTTAGATAGCTATCAGAGATGATGCTTCGGTTCTTTTTCTCACCTCTTGTATCTTGGTTACTTTAAAGTACTTGGATTCCCTAAGCAGGTGGAATAAGGACTCTTTATATCGTTGTAATGGTCGATCAATTGCATTAATACGTACCCACTCATCACTACATCATCTTCTCTACAAATCTCAACAAACTACTCAGAGAGAAATAATTTTTTCATTAATTATTGCGTTCGACGAATGAGAACGCATCCTAATCTTGCCGTTGCTCGCGGACTCAGGCTTGATGCTATCCTGCTTTGAGAATTTTCGTACGGGCGACCGTCTTAAAATGCCTCGACTTCATGCGACCG
>JAOBBB020136120.1:0-12709 GCA_025331005.2 Zoanthus gigantus
TTCTCCCAACCTGAGCCCATACTTTTCATTGAACAAATTTGAGAGAATTTGACTTTTAATCTTCAGTAGTTGGCTTTTTTTGATCAATTCTCATTTTCTCATCACCAAATGTCATATGTTGTATGTGCTAATATAAGGAGAAGTTGGTTGTTGATAACTGACTGGCACTGAAAGGGTTAACAACAACAAGATTTAGGTCTATTGCACTATAAGTGAAAGTAGTTGCGATGTATGTGCGTGTTTTTACTTTTTGTATTTTCTCTCTCTCTTCAGCATAGAATTTGACCGAGATCTTGACTACTTTGCCATAGCTGGAGTAACGAAGAAAATCAAGGTATATATGGTTCTTTTGTTTTTGTTTTATGACCAGGCGCCGATTATACAGTCTATTAAGGATAAAGTTGGGAAATTTAGCAAAAAGCAAACAGAGACAAATGAATTTATATCATTTTGAGAACCGAAATCTTCAAACAAAACAGGTGGAGTGAATCCTGTTAAGAAAAATGCGTGACCTAACTATCGTAACCTGCCAACCGGTTCTCTGTGTGAGCCGCAAGGAGAATGGGGAGAAAGAAGTGGAAAAGAGAGCCGGCAATAGGGGCATTGTTTCGCGAGTATCATCCCACTTCACGATGCCCCAATTTCCTGCTCTCTTTTCCACTTTGCTCTCCCCATTCTCCCAGCGGCTCGCTCAGAGAGCCTACTGGCAGGCTATAACTATCCTTTTAAGGCTCTTCGAGGAAAAAGTCCAATTCAAATTATTTTCCGGGAAAATATTTGGCAGCTATAGCTGGCAGTTCGAAAATCGCTAATGGCCTTTCTCCTTCTGCCTTAGCTTTTCTTGTACGTAGCTAACGTTTGTCAACTTAGACTCCTTGAGATCTTGACTGAAAGCTATCGGTAGCAACAAAAAGATATCGTAAATAGTTCGCTGGATTTATTTCAGAATTCTACTAAAAATCGTAGGTTAAGAAAAGAACTTATTTTCTATATTTTATCTAGGTTTTGTGTCACAATTGACCCAATTGAAGTCCTTATATTCTAAAATAGAATCATCACGTATCCATTGCTTGTTGATTAACGGAACAGTTGGTGTACAGTGTCGCATAATTGTTATTTCGTGAGTATGCCTTTCTCTTGTTTTTGATCTTACCAGGTCTTTGAATATGGAACTGTCATTAGAGATGTCGTTGACATTCATTATCCAGTTAATGAAATGGTCTGTAACTCCAAAATCAGGTTCGTTATTATATGTGTGACGTAGCCCGTCTACCTTATGTCATTATCTAAGTGTCAACCTTGTATGTTATTGTAAGGCCGATGAAACTTATCAGTGCTTCTAGAACGTTTACATTATTGTTTCAAAACTGCGCATTCATTTGTGTCAAATTTTAGCTAATTTTCCCCAAAAGGCTTTTATTTATTACAAGGCAGCGTGGCTCAGGGGTTAGAGTTGGGGATTTGAATACAGAAGACCTTCTTTCGACTACCGAATGGATTCCAAGTGCAAATTCACCATGCTTTGAAAATAGCCAGCTGGTTTGCCTCCTACTAGTTTAGGTTCTTAATTGGGGAATGGGATTTTAAAGTGACACTGAAAAGTCCCTTTGGGGGAGTTGTCATTAGATATTTATTATTATTATTATTATTATTATTATTATTTTTATTATTTATACCGAAGAACACCCAATTGGACGCCATTAACGTACATTTATTCAGGAGTTTAATTTATTGATAAGCATTCAGTTGCATTATTGGGCACTCGTTTTAACATTTGGCCGGACAGGTATAAATAAAATTAAAGAAAGATAATTCAATGATATACTTATAAATTAAAAAGCGCAAGAAAGGTGATACGGAAAACATTGTTTAAATGTTGTCTTTCGGTTATGGCAGCTCAATTAGTTGGAGTTCGTACCACAAAGGCTTACTGGCAAGTAGTGACTATGAAGGCACGGTGACTCTGTGGGATGCTTGTACTGGCACAAAGACGAGATCTTTCCAGGTCAGTCTTTTCTCTATCATACGTGTAATCCTTTGGGACTATAGCACTGTCACCCGATACTTTGGTCAAAAAATTCCAATGTCTCTTTGGGTAAAAATACGCTATTAAAGTGTTACGATGCGTTTCAAATAAAAGTAATGATTTCCTTTGAAAATGATAAATATTTGAAACAAATTTACTGGTTATATTTTTAATTGCGGAATGTGCCAGTTTTGGAATAATATTAGTTTGAAGTGGTCAGAAATTAAGAAAATCCTAGTCTCTGCCGAGTGAAGGCATTTTAGACATTAGACTCAGCCATTCATGCTCGAGAAAAGCGAGACACAACACATAACAGTGCACGCGAACAGCGCGCGGGAAAATTTCGCGCAAAAACACACCACGTATTCGAATGACACTTATCTAGACTTTCAGTCTTGTCTTTGACTTAACACGTGACATAGGTTTTGTGGCCTTTCGCCACTGTGCCATGCCCCTTGAGTGTCCGAAGTAACCATCCACTTGTAGCAGGTGTTCCTGCATACAAGCAGCAGCGAACTGGGAAGATTTGTTGCCTGAAGTATTATTAGCACACTGTTACATACCTTTTCAGTTCTGTTCATTAAAAAGACATTATAATAAGCCTATTTTATGTATCTCATTTCACTTTTATTCCTCAAACTTCCCCTAACCTGTTTTACGTTAATTTTCACTTTGAAGTAAATTAGAGTAGTTTTCATTTAAGGATGAAAGTTTAGTCAAACTAAAAATTTAGTTGTACACATTGATTGTATTGCTTTTTTATCTTGTGACAACAAATACTAAATAACCAGTTTTTTTCTCACAATAGTTATTATCCATTCACTGAAAATCTTTTTTTTTTCAAAAACTTGAGGAAATAGCTACAACATATCTTCCACTGCACACAACAGTTTTTCCCCGTGGGCCTCCGTAGGCGTTGATTTGCGGCTTTTTGAGCTACAAATATAACTAAACCTATTTCGCCTGAGTCACATGCAGTCATCGACTGCCTTTTTTTGCTATGCTCTGTTGTTCCTGTGAAATAACGAGGAAAATATGACGAGGTTAAAAAGTGAGTTTTAAGTATGATGAATCTACCATACTCCAAAGAATTTTGCAAAATTTGATTGAAAATGTCTTAGTTAAGCATCTGAAAAATCTTAAAACTTGACATCGAATTAATGTTTGTGAGCTTTATGCGAACAGAGTAAACAGTCAACATTATAGCAGTTGGAGTCAGTAGACAAAAGCTGTATATATAACTAGCCTACAGATACGGTATAATTGTCACTGTATAGTCAATTATTACTGTGGACTCTTAATTTATTTATAAACGCCTCATTTAATCCTTGGTATTATTAACTATAATTTCAAAGACATTAAGCTGTAAAAGACCAATGATTCATTCCTTGAGCAAAACAGTTAGAAAATGAACATTGTGATCGACCAAGTTGACGTCAGCGAGTGGTGCGCAAGGGATCCCGGTCGCACTGTGAGTTCAAAACTCAACCCAGGACTCCCGCATGCTTTGATTCTTCATTGTAATCTGCCATTTCATTGATAAGTATTGCTGTCTTTCCTCGGTCGCATTAACCTCTCTGTGACAGCAGTTATCTTCCACTAATATTAATTTTACTAAGAATATAAAATACTGGAACAGAGCTGAGAGGAGAAATATTTTTATGCTGTGGGCATCTCAAAATGATATGTGAGACGTAGGTGCTTTAACACAGGTTTGTAGATATCAGAGCTAGTTAGACGCTTAGAAATAGAGGAAAAACTAATTATAAAGAAAGAGAAAAGAGAAAAATTAGGTTTGAAAATTACTACTTGTGTATCTGCCATTTAGGAGCATGAAAAGAGATGCTGGAGTGTGGATTTTAATCACGTTGATCCGAAGCTTCTTGCCTCCGGCTCGGATGATGCTAAAGGTACTCTTCTTGTTATTATTATTTATTACATAGATATGAGTGTTTTACCGAAAAATAGACAACTCGTATTTCCACACGAAACTACATCCGGGATAGAAGTGAGATATTTTCCATATCCTAACTAGTGAAGATATCCCTGACGTCATTCCTTTGTTTTTCGTCTAGTTTTTTTTTTTGAAACACTCAACATCTATGTAAGTGCTCACTTGTGAAATTTTTTTTTTAACTCGAAGATAAACTTCATATGTTCGTAGCACCGTGTAATATCCTCTATTTCCTTTACCCAGTCTCTCGGCACTCTATCACTCTATCAGGGAACTTAAAAGAACCCACACACTTGTCGAAAAGAGCAGGGTAGTGATCCCGGTGTTGTGGTCTGTCTTCTTCACTGAGGGCATTTACGGTTGCTTAAAATATATATCTGAGCCGCTGTTGCGGGCTATCTAAGACCCTCAACTATTCACTTGTAAGACACTCAGAGCTTTAAGAGTTATCGTTTTGTCATTTTCGTTATCACCTTTTATGCATGCAAATTATTTTTGATATCGTCTTAATATGATGACAAAACTGGATATCACCTGGTTGTCCTTGACAATCATGTGATCAAATTCTAGAGTGATATTTCTAAATTCATTAAATGAAAGAAAATTTAAGTTCAGTAAATACTATTGAAAATTAAATATTTTTGTTCGGTACTAATAACTAGCAAAGTGAATTTTTAGGCTTTCCTAAAACTAAGAAACTCATAGTAAGGTAGTTCGTAAGATTTCTTTCTCTAAAAAATTTTTTTAGACAGTCTTAGTTGATAGCATTGTTGGTTTAGGTACCAACATTTTTACCTTCAAGCCCGAAGTTTCCGAGTTTAAACTCCAGGGCTGGGTTGTTCAAAGGTGGGTTAAATTTAACCCTGGGTTGGGAAAAGTTACAGCAGCTTTTGCTTCCCTAAGGAAATTGTTATGGTTCTTATAAAATACTGCTCAGATTTTCCCAAGAAAAACTTGTTAATCTCAAATTTACAGGACATATCCATCTCTGTAAGGTAAGAAACAAAACCATGTGCTAATCGGCTTTTGAACAACTGGGCCCAGTTGTAATTGGATTTAAACATTTAAGATTACCTTTACCACGCTTGACAAACGTTTCTCAGCTTTACGTATTTAGGAAGACGGTAAATGAGTATCAGCTTCAGATAGGAAACTAACCTGGTGTCAAAGATCCTTATATTTTTAACACTACAGCAACCTAATTAAGGCAGTTGGCTTTTATGTAGCTTAGCTTCAATCTTCTATGAGATAATAAACTTTAGGGGCTAACATTGGTACGCAGAAAGAGCTTCCTATTTTATGTTAACACACTGCTGACCAAAATTATTTCTCAGTCAAACTGTGGTCGACCAACATGGAGCACTCAGTTGCCTGTTTGGAAGCTAAAGCAAATGTATGCTGTGTCAAGTTTAATCCCGAGAGCAGATATCACCTATCGTTTGGCTCAGCAGGTAGGAATATCAACTCTTACTATTTCAACATATTTATCATTCTTTATCAAAGTCGTTATTGTAAATCAGTTGATCACCAGTAGCTAGTTTTGCTCCTGTCATAATGTTGGTTCCCAAGACGGGATTCTCTACCCAACTGTCTTGGACAGGATACTCTACTCAACTGTCTTGGACGGGATTCTCTACCCAACTGTCTCTGACGGGATTCTCTACTCAACTGTCTTAGACGGGATTCTCTACTCAACTGTCTTGGACGGGATTCTCTACCCAACTGTCTTGGACGGGATTCTCTACTCAACTGTCTCTGACGGGATTCTCTACTCAACTGTCTCTTACGGGATTCTCTGCTCAACTGTCTCTGACGGGATTCTCTACCCAACTGTCTCTGACCGGATTCTCTACTCAACTGTTGTGGACGGGATTCTCTACTCAAATGTCTTGGACGGGATTCTCTACTCAACTGTCTTAGACGGGGTTCTTTACTCAACTGTCTCTGACGGGATTCTCAGCTCAACTGTCTCTGACGGGATTCTCTACCCAACTGTCTCTGACGGGATTCTCTACTCAACTGTCTTGGACGGGATTCTGTACTCAGCTGTCTTAGACGTGTTTCTCTTCTCAACTGTCTTGGACGGGATACTTTACTCGACTGTCTTGGACGGGATTCTCTACTCAACTGTCTCGGATGGGATTCTCTTCTCAGCTGCCTTGGATAGGATTCTCTACCCAACTGTCTTGGACGGGATTCTCTACTCAACTGTCTCTGACGGGATTCTCTACTCAACTGTTGTGGACGGGATTCTCTACTCAAATGTCTTGGACGGGATTCTCTACTCAACTGTCTCGGTTGGGATTCTCTACCCAACTGTCTCGGACGGGTTTCTCTACTCAACTTCTCAGACGGGATTCTCTACTCAACTGTTGTGGACGGGATTCTCTACTCAACTGTCTCGGATGGGTTTCTCTACTTAACTGTCTTGGATGGGATTCTCTACTCAACTGTTGTGGACGGGATTCCCTACTGAGCTGTTGTGGATGGGATTCTTTACTCAACTGTCGCGGACGGCATTTTCTACTCGACTGTCTCAAGATAAACTCTACCCTTCTGCAGCGTTCTAGTGAAACGCTAAAAATCTAGGCCAAACGAGAGTATGCGGTAGTTATGATTGTGCCTCTAGAACCGAATACTAACCTAATGGGGTGCTCCCTCCATTGTATCTAACTATTCTTTAATCCCTTTGCAAGATCATTGTGTTCATTACTACGACTTGCGAAACACCACCAAGCCAGTCATTGTGTTTAAGGGACATCGTAAAGCGGTCTCCTACACCAAATTTATCAACACCGAGGAAGTTGTATCTGCGTAAGTACCAACTTTATCATATTACATGAGACCTGAATTACGTTTTTAATACTCATGGTAAAAAACAATAACAAGACGACAATGAAATCGTGATGATGGTGATAGTCATGACATTGATCATGGAAGTAATTTTTGATGATTTTACTTTAATGATGATGAAGATGACCTTGATGATGAAGATAAGTTTGATGATGACGACGATGATAGTGACAACGATGACCTTGACAATGCAGGTGGTAATGACGATGACCTGGATGATGGTGATGATGATAGTAACAACGACTTTGATGATGATGACAAAGACATCAATTACCTTGATGAAGATGATAGTGACAACGACGACCTTGATGATGACAAAGACAAGGATTACCTTAATGATGCTGACGACAGTGATAGTTATGCTGATGAATTTCATAATAGTGATGATGATAGTGACAACGGTTTCCTTGATGATGATGACAAAGAGAATGATAACCTTGATGATGATGATGGTGATGATGATAGTTGCTACTATGACCTTGATGATGATGATGACGATAGTGATGATGTTTTAGATGATAATGTTGGTGATGAGAATGACACTGATGACGGTTATGATGATAGTGGCAACGATGTTTTTGGTGATGAAAATGACGCTGATGATTATGACGGTGATATTGGCACAAAGACTATGACGATGATAGTGTCGATGGTAAGTTTGATGATGGTGATGATGATAGAGTCAAAGAATGACCTTGATGTTGATGGTAGTGTCGATCCTCTTCTTAGTAATGGTGATAAGAAGTTACGCTGATGACCATGATGATGATTTTAATAAAGACCATACTGGATGATTATAACGACGGAAACCATGATATTGCTGGTAATACTAGTATGAGATCTATGATGACTAGTTTCTACTTGTACGTTGTTGTTCCTGTTAAATATCCTGGATTTATTGCCAACGAGCCAGCCGAGCGAAGATGCGAGGCTGGCGAGGAGGCAGTATTATAGAGCCGTACGAGGATAGTATTCAGGCGATACAAATCTCGAGTGTTTGTAAGAGATGTAGTGTAAGGATCATTTAGCCAATCGGAGGTGCGCTAAGAACTGCATCGAAACTGCAGCCAATGAGAGTGCGCTAAAGATGTATGTAGCGTTAGGCGGCGTGGTTCCTCGGCAAATTGGAGTAGTGTAGTGGAGTTGTGTTTTCTTTATGTGGAGAAATATTAAAGGAATCAAAACGTTCTTTCGTGTTCTTTTGTGAGGTTTATTTGTTCAGATAACCTTCCAACTTTGGGCTTGGTAAATTGGAGTCATGTAGCTGAATCGTGTTGATTGCAGCGACTTTTTTGTTTTCATTTTTATTTTCTTTGAGGTAAAGAAAACAAACCTTTCTTTTCGCGTTCATTTGTGAGCTGTATTTATAATCTTTATCACGTCTCAATTTTTATATTTATATCAGCGACTTTTTTATTTCATTTTTATCTGATGAGGGCTGTAGTAGAACAGTCGATAGCTTATAATTAGTAAATTGTTTAACCAGAAAACATTTTATATTCTTTAAAATTTTTAACCGTAACTTATGTTGTTGTGACACAAATTTACGAGGTTTCAAAAAATCTTGCTCGTTGGCACTTAGCGATAAACATTTTCTTATCTCCGATGCACAGGCTCCATTTTAACTAAAGGACCATTTCCACCTCGTTCTCTATTTGAAGTAGTGCAAATCGCGAAGACGTCCGAATTATATATACTTGCAAACACTTTTTGGTTTCAGCCAACATTGCAATAACATTGATAAGTTACTCACGCAGCTAGTGACGCGAAACAGCGCTACTTTTTGCGCTATCCAAGGAAGTTTAATACAATGCAGCAGCCTTCTCCTTTGTTGCTTTTACTTCCAAGGAGAATGCAGGGGAAAAAATGTAGAAAAGATTTTTTTTTGGTTCCTCCAGTATTATTGTCAACGAGCCATCTAGCGAAGACGAGGGCTCGGCGGGGCGACAGCATCATAGAGCTGATGCACGTGTAGAAATTTTAAAAACATGGAGAAAAAGGCGCGACCTGGAACAATAGATCTTGTGTGAGCCAATCACAGCGTGAAACTTTTTCAATGAACAAAGAGCGACTCACGTATTCATATGCTACAAGAAAATAGTTTATGTTTCAGATGGTTCTCATACTCATACTTTATTTATTTAAGGTATCATAATAAACACAAATAAACAATATCCTAAAAAGGAAGTTTAACAGGTTGACCCTATGTGAATAAACTTCCAAAATTAAAAATTAAAAAATATATATATTTATAAATAGAATCTAAAATGGGTATAAACCTAAGAAATAATGGGTTTTGTAAAACAAAGTAACTAGGTTAATGAATAAAGCAAAATTATTTTCCCTAACTTTTTAGTTATGCATTTTTGAATTTAAATTCCAATGTTAATTATCATATCTTTCTTTTTGTAAATGTACAGAACTCGTTGGAGCAATGGGCACAGTGGCTTGAAGGAGTTGTAAACCAGGTTTTGAAACCTCATGAAGGAACAGACAGTTTCCCTAAAGCTGCTAGACAGTTTTTATTAAAATGGTCTTTCTACAGGTTAGTTTAATATTTTGGGTTCTTATTCTGTACACTGTGGATTGGTGATCCTTTGTTGCTTTTGTAAAGGAAGTTTTTTTTTGAAGATACTTGTTAATGAAAATAATTAGAACGTTTTTGTTCTCTTGGTGTTTCTGGGAGCTAACATGCGATGGATTAGTGTTCTGTGCAGGGCTAGTCAATACTCTCATCAGCTTGTCTGACTACATAAACGGGAGATTAAGCCCTGGCTCCTGGGTTCATGATGGTTTTAGCTTTAGTTAGGTGTTACAGTGTGGTTGGCATACAAGTTTCTAAAATATCTGCCTTTCAGCCTCAAGGTCCTAAGTTCCAGTTTTGTTGTATGACAATTTAGCATTAATTTTGTGTGTGTCGATTTTTTCTTTTAAAACTAGCTCAACAATTTAGTTTCTATCAGGTTGATAAAATGAGTAGTAGTGAAAGCATAATACTTTTGGGATATGGCTAAAATGATAAAGGTCAGCTTTAGATACAGATAATTATGTAAGTTTTGTAGTATGTGCTAGTGTAGCTAACTTGAAGCCACTAAGCTAGGCACTAAGGCCATGTTGGTAGCGCCAGGGCATTACCCCTCAATTCTACTATAAAAAAATGGTGAGCCCCAACATTTTCAGCCACGGACAGCTGATTTTGCATGGCGTAGCTAACAGGATCAGGCTTTCATAGAAGATGATAGGTGAAAGTGAAATGCTTGGTAAAATGAGTACCAGATTCCGTTTAGGGCTACTCTGCTATGGGTTCTGTCTTGTCCAGGGTGAGCCAGACCCATTTGCTTAAGACTACAGTTGTCTTCTTCAGATGTTTGAGAGGATAAGAGTAGAGTAGCAAAGGATATGGCCAGGTTATCGCTGATAGTGCCAGCTATCGAGGAGGGTCTGAGGGCATATGAGGAATGCTCCACTGGGAAATTTTGAAAATCAGTGCCCAGAACACCCTATTTCCTGTTCCTTCCTGCTGGTTTTGAGAAGCCTGCTACAGAAACCAAAGAGAGCTCCAATAATCCCTATGCCTGTTAAAGGATGAATAGCAAGCTAAATCCTTTATGAGTCAGGTGGCTCATGGAGCTGGTTCTTATCTCCTGTTATTGTAGTGCTAAGCAGACGAGAGTCTTTGACTCCCCCTGGATGGGACACTAATCCATTGCAGGTTAGCTCCCAGCAGATGCTGGTACTCATTTACCTACCCAAGAAAGATGGAAAGCTGAGTTAGCTTACAGTAGGCGTAAAAGAAGGCCAAACAAATATTCAAATCTTGGCAGAGTGGGGATCCAACAGGGGATATCGGAAAACAAAGATCTTGCAACTGTGCCAACCACGCGCATCTGATGGATGAATTATGGATAATCAAAATATAATCTTTTTTTGGTTTGCAGTTCTATGATCATAAGAGACTTGACGCTACGAAGTGCAGCAAGCTTTGGTTCCTTTCATCTGATCAGACTACTGTATGACGAGTACATGTTCTACTTGGTAGAACACAAAGTTGCTGCTGCTACTGGTGCTTCACCCATCGCTGTGATGGGAGAGGTAATTATTTTGTATTCTCATCTTTTTGTTACTTAGTTAATGTGTAATTTAAACTATTAAAGGGAACCTCGGCTGTCCAATAATATTAATCTCAAATAAGAGCTTTTCTCAACTTGTGTGTACATCAGCAGCTCAAATTTGATAATTCTCTGTATATAGTTCACACCAAGCGATTTGTTTTGATCACTGAATTTCCTGCGGGCCACCATCTTGAAATGTGTCGTGTGTGCGTTGTCAACTTTTATCAACTCAAACGGGATGTGCGACAGCAATTTTCATAATTTTCGAGATGTTGATCAGCGGGGGAACATTTGATTTGAACTCATCCACGTGCCCTCGGTTTAGCCAATGAGAGTACGAACTAGCTACATAACAATATGCTTTCATTTTTGGTATGCGACCAGGGTTTTCAATAAGAGGCGGCAGCTGGCGAATTTCGCCACGTGCTTGACATAAATTTGGTTGATAAATTACTCAGATTATGCAAATAAAATGAGAAGTATCAGCTCCTTCGCTGCCTATTCCTGCACTTTCAGCACCTACTTCAAAACTTGTTGAAAACCCTGCATGACATTTTTGTACACTGAAACAAATAAGGAAGTGGTTCCCATTCTTCCTAGCCAAAGGCTAATATTGAATTGCTTAATTGCTCAGATCTTGGCGTGGCAGTCGAATTTGCAGAGGGAGGAAAACTGGAGTAACCCTCGCAGTCAGATTGAGATCGACAAATCTCAGCCCTTGTGCGCAGCCTGGGAATTAATCCCGGGTCGTAGATTTGGAAGGCGCGACTGATGACCACTATGCCAACCTGGATATTCATGATTCCTTTTGTTTCTTCATCACTGTAAATGATCTTCATTTATCTTGAGTGTGTACACGAACCTTTAATTTAATACACAATACATTGGTTAACTTTTTCAGTTCATTGGTCTTGGGGCAGCTTTTAGCTTGGGGCTGGATGCAGTCGAATCAATGCTTGCTAGCCAAAGTAAGTAACATTCTTTACATTTAAATTAATAGTAAAAAATAAAAATAAACTAACTAAACAAGCTTTGTCAAAAATGTAAAAAAAAGTATTAGTTAATACAGTTAGAAAAATATGGACCTTCTAGAACAGTCCAAATGAATGGAGTATTATAAATCTCTGCTTTCATTCTCACTGATTCCTGTTAATACTGTACTTGAGTGAACAAAAATACACAAACAAACATGTATAAACCATAAAGAATTTTAGTATGCAAAGTCAAAAATAAAACAATCCATGTTTTTTAATCAGTGCCCGGTTCCTCAAAATCTGATTAGGCCAGACCAAATTAATGTGGTTGGGCAAGGATCCGATCAACTCTCATTTTTTCCAAACACAAAAAAAGAAAAGTGTTATCGTTCAATTTTAATTTCAGTTTTTGGTTGTTCTGCTTGTCGATTTCAGTCTCATTATATGCAATTGAAAACGTTTAAATTAAATAAAAGGTATATACCTTCGTATCAACTGCGTAAATACTGTGATGGAGTGTTTTTGTACAAATGGCTGCGAAATCTGAATACTAAACATGTTTTGAAAAACCAGAATTTGGTTTCCTTTTTGAAAGAGTGAGTATTTCTTTCACGCCAATTACCATGCAAATTGTATGCATTATTCGAGGCTTTTAAATCTGTTTCGTAGAAATGATCAGTCTTCTAATATGTCTCCTAGTAAATTACTTTGACTTATGTTTTGAGGCAGGTGGTGAAAGTGCAGAATTAAACAGCAAGGAGCTGATATTTTTCATTGTATTTGTATCATC